>JBBMKE010000011.1:13963704-13974992 GCA_037834125.1 Lippia alba | reverse complement strand
GCACCCAAACCTACCGGACCGTCTGAACAAGAGAGAATTCCCATGGAAACTGAACCTCACAACATCCTAACTCCTGGTCCACCTGCACCGATTCCTGAACAACGTCTTCAAGGAGAAACTGAACCTCGCAACACCTTACCTCTTGGTGCACCTACACCCACACCTACAGGGCTGTCGAAAGAAGAGAAAGTCCCCATGGAAACTGAATTTCAACCTCAAGATGAGTGTAGGATAGAAGCTACAGCTGGAGTCTCTTACAGCGCCAACGGCTAATAAAGCTTTAAGGTAACTCAACCCGTAGTATTCCTAGGAATGTATCCTCACAGCTGAATTAATACAGGATTGGCATATCACAAATGTGGAAGAGCAAACAAGGTAGGAATTCGATTTCTAAGGCGTTTGCGTCGAGAGACGAAAATGTACAGATTTTAGAAACACAGCCTTGATCAGATTCTCAGAAAAAGAAAAAGAAAAGGTATTACATAGTTGGAGGATTAGATCTAATCCTTGACCCCGTTAATGTTTCTTGGGGAGCTTTAAATCTATTCAGCAATATGTAACCGAATTTAGAATTGTTGGACTCCTGCTGCTTCTATAGAGACGTTTTATATTTGTGCACAATGTTGTTAGATTTATTGGTTATTAATTATCATTATTGTTACTTATGTCCATTTGAATTACGTGCCTTTTTGCCATATTCATTCTTGGTTTGGTTATGGATCTCGATGATGTTGGAAAATTTTACCTTTGATTTCCAAATGCTTAGATTTAAATTTTGATGTTATAATTTCATGAGGAGCCAAAGTGCACTATGTTGTTGCGCTTATCTATTTATCTCATGTTAAGTAAACTAATTGTCTGTCTGCCTCTAGTTTGGTTTCCTCTCGTGTTGGAAACGTTCTTCTCATGTTTTAGTTTGATTCTCCTCGTGACTGCGTATGTTGTTGGATTTATGTTGTTGGATTTCAGGTGTTACGCAGTTGCGTACCTCGAAGACAGAAAGTACTCTAGAGTGGCTCCATTTGGAGGATTTGCCTTCATTGGTGCTTGGGCAAGCCTGCTGTTCTAACTGCTCCATCCTCCAAAACCACATGTTTGTACTTGCTACTTCCTTCTTAAACTCTGCTAAGTTTGTTTCGAATATGTTGTCCAAAATAATCACTACACTGTTTTTTCATTATAAAGAAGTGAACTTATTGCCCTTGCTGTCAGAGTATCGAACTTGGCATAATCTTTTGTTTGTAGGGTCCCTCTTCTGTCAAAGCACACACACACACACTCACATATGTTGATTAAATTGATAACAGTTTCATTAATGTCTGGAAAAAATATATTCTTGGATGCTACAATGAGAAATCAAAACTTGGCCAATGTGAATTGATAACTCCTTAAGCTTCTCAGGGTGTCTACTCATAGTGGCAAGGTTCATGACCTGCAAAATTAAACAAACAATCCGAAAGAAACCAAACTAAAAGGGTTCAAAAAGAAAATGAAGAAGTTGGTTCTTACTGGGGTCAAGCTCTGTTATCATGGCAGCACCATTGAAGTGACAATTAGCACCCCTGTGCTTGAATTTCTGATAGTAATTGTTGAATGCATAAGAAGCATGGTCCCTCATTGTATTGGGCTTGAAGCAGATCTGACCCACTTGAATCTTGCTGCAATTTGCACCACCTATTCCACAGGCCCAATCCAAGGCCACTTGCAGCTCAGCATCTGGAGTTTGTTCATTAGCAATGCACCAACCCTCCAAGAATCCAACTACATTTCATTTTGATACACATTATGGGAGAGGTATTCTTGGTCTGAACGTATAAAAACGCAATCTTTAAACAATAGGGAAGGTTCTATTTACCTGAATTTTGCAAGAAGAGTGTCACGAGGAAGAAGACGAGAAAAAAGAAGATCTGGATGTCGACATCGCCATTTTCTTGCGGTTGTGTGAGAGTGAGTGTGTGTGTGTTGATAACAGTGTTTGATATGAATGTTTGCATTTATACACATACGTGCAAAAGGAAGTAGGCTCGGAATACAAAGACGGATCGCACTTGTTGGAAAAGAGAATCAGATTCTGGTGTTTAGACAACCACATGCATGCATAACAATGGAATCAAGAAACCACGTGCATGCATCATAAGAACTACCAAAATTTGATTGAAATTTTCACTTACTCATGCATCATGATGAATTAACACTAAAAGCTGTGTAGCTTGAAGAGGAGAATGAATTGTTGCTTTCTTTGATTTCACGTCCGTTTTGCAGGGTTTGTTCACAATTCTCAAATTCAAGAAGTGGGTGACAGAAAAATTATGATTTCATTCTGGCAAGTCATTGTTTATCTGCATTGTTTGTTTTCTTCTTTTCCTATGCATGTTTCTCTAACGGAGGCTACTTATTAAACTTTCTGTGTTTAAATCTCTAACAATTAGCTTCGTTCTTCTTGATTTGCGAGGTAAAATGGGAAAACATTGAAAATAGTACGAAAGAAACAACGTACAGAAACCCAGGCGAAGACGACAACAATAGAATATGCAACACAAACCTAGAACAGGAAATCCGATTCCTTATCGTTTGGTGAATCAGGCACAAAAGAAGTAGAAGCTACGAATTGAGTTGTGAGACTACAAAGGGTTCCTGTTAACATCTTTGTACAGCAAATAGCGCGTTTTCGTCTTGCCAAGTGCAGCGTACCTGAAACAAAGTAATCAAGAAACTAATTAATTATCAGTGTTTAGCTAATTAGGTGAGCATTAACTCAAGTTTAAAAAGCTTTAATACCATTGTGGCACAAATGGGGCCATCCAAATTGCATCACCAGTTTGAACTGGATACCTGGTTCATGAACATTCAAGTACAGATTATAACAAAATGACTATGCTAAAACTCTCTGTGTGTGTGTGTGTGTTTGCGCGCTTTTCGCAAGTTTAGATTTGTTTTTCCCGATCTTTAATGATTGTATGAGTAAATAACTGACTTTACAATAAATTACAGCTCAGTTTATATCGTACCAGCTATCACCTAAGCGGTATATGCCTTGCCCCTCCAACAGCAACAAACCGTGCTGGTTATAGTGAACTTCCTGTAAACATGCCGAAATGCATTAGAACTTTCTGTTCTTTTTTATTTCAGTGGTGAAAGGGCAAACATAAAGTAAAGAGTGATGTATACCTTTACGTTGAGAAACTCACCCGGTTGAAAATCCATTATCTGCCAAATTAACATAGTAGTTTGCTTGATAAGAACTCACTACTTTGATTATCATCAGTTCGAGTTCATGATTTAACATAAAACCAAACATATTTGAGAAACTAGTTGCGGAATTTGAAGTCAAAACTCACATGAATGTTGAAATCATAAGGCAAAAATGTGGGAAGAAGCTTCCTCAGCTCAAATACCTGAGAAGGTGAAGAGACATATGGAAATATTAGAGAAAGTTTTGTTTCCAAAAGTATCCTCTTAACAAAGCGATGGAAAAACATCATATTATATCAAGCACTCCCTCCAGAGGGCAATATCATAAAATTACACAAAACAACCACTTTTATGAACTCATCCAAAACGAAAGTTCCAATTGGAGATGAAAAAGAAGCAAGAAATCGTAATGTTACCTCGCCTGGAGTTTCCAGAAGGGGTTGCTTATCTGTGGAACCAACAATCTGGTCGGTAATGTGATTTTCCAAGTACTCGTGCCTGAGACAAATGATAAATTCTTGTGCTCAGTAGTAAATAATAATACAGATTATTTTCGATTTCAAAGCCAAAAGGCAATATCAGAAGCGTGCGATAAACAGGAAAAGAAAAAAAGTAAGTTACAGATACCTTCTCTCAAATACAACAAGAATTGCAGCTGCATCGGAGCTCAACGAATGCTCTGCATTTGGAGGAAGATAAGCATATGAATCCACCTGACATGGAGGAGTTGCTTAAAGTTTAATTTTGGAGCTAATTCGAAGATACACCAAGAATTTATGTTAACTAACACGCCTTAAAGCAGATCTTTGAAACTATGCATCAACCGTATTAATCAACTATAATAGCTTTCATACCTCTAGCTTGTGATTTGTGCCTGTTGAATCACTGAGAGTCGCAACACCCTGAAGCACGAATGCAAACCTGATCATGAACACGAGCACGCGTACACACACGCACACAACAAAGTTAGTTACTTAGTTTATCATAAATCAAGAAAATTGGCCCAATAACTTGAATTGAAGTGTCCCGACCTCTCGGCCTCCTTTGGTGGGAGCCCTGATTTCGAATTTTCTGCAAAAATATGATAAGCCAGCAAGACTCTTATTACAATGTTCAAGTATAGAACAAAAGATTGATAAATGATAGAAACCTAATACATCATTTTATAGTCCATAAAACAAAACATCATTTTTATATTAAAAATAGAAATAGATTTGTCTCAAAACACACCTTGCATCTTCGCCAAATACATAACAAAATGTGAGCCCATTGACGGGGTGATAAAATAAGCACCCAATGTATTAGTCCTGTCAAACCACATCCAGAAATGAATTAAAGAGTGGCTTATACAAATCAAGCAATTAACTCAACCACACTTATGAGCTATGTGTGTGTATATATACCAGTCGGGCAAAGGGCCGAAGACATGACTTTCAGGAGTTATCAGAGCATGGTCTCTCTTATAAACGCTGCGCGTAAATCCTGGAAGTCTGCGATAAAGGTTTAAGAAAACCACAAAATCAGCTCATACTTCCATAATACACTACTTCTCTTTCTTCCTTTTCTTTCTCCTCTCATCTTAAACAGCAGAACCATTAAACTATGAGTACATAATACATAAAAACTATGAGTACATAATACATAACCAAACAAACCAAAGTCTCCAAGCCCATTAATTCGACAATTCATCAGAAAGATTCTATTTTTATCGATCATATACATGATATTTCACGAGTTTTTTGCACGGATACCCCCTATATTATGCCTAATTAGCACTCCGAACCCTGTGATTTGAAAATTCTCAAAGAAAGCCATGTGATTATATAAATTAGCACTAAAAACCTGTGATTGATTAAAGTTAGCACTCAAAACCCTACAACCACGGCTGTAGGGTTTGAAATGCTAATTGAGTGCTAATTTATTACAATCACAATGTTCTCTTTTGAGATTTTTCACGATATTTCACTCATATTCAAACCTTTTATGCCTCGTTTACTTCTCGCGTAACAAGGGGTTGGAGAAGGTTATCTCCCCAAATCTGCCGTTTACTTTTTCTCAGCTGCGGCCCTGAAAATCCGTACCAGCCCGTAGGTGGAGGCAGAAATGGCAAGTTCCACCAGACACGCCAATTTGCCATGTCTCGCTAGCCCTTCCTTTTCTCGCAGCTGGAAACTTTACAAAAAACCCTAGCTTTTACCTTAATTACATCGATTGCCATTGAATACATGGTTCCCCCTTTATTTTCTTTCTCCTTCTGAAAACCCATACCTGAAAATTATCTAATTTTCCCTCAAATTTTCACATTGAAGAAGGCTTCGATTAGGGTTGGTGGTATAGATTCAGAAGGCGTTGTGAAGCAGCCATTCTCTACTCCAGCAAGCTTGTAGGTACTATTCCTTCTCTTGCGCCTTAATCTTTTCCGTTTTTGTTGCAATTGAGACTAATGAAATACATAAATTTGGAGGCGCAGGGCTAGTGTTGTTGTATATTTGGCAGACTCTCGTCGTCGCACCATTCATGTAATATCTATAAAGCCCAACTTTTGGGAATTTAATTTGGTTATGTAGATGGCTATTACCTCTATTTGTTTAGCTTTTTTTGTCCAAGTTTTCTGAAATCAATGAAAATTCATGTGATTTTGGATGTACTTGATGTTCCCTGTAGTAGTGAAATGAGGGTGGATGTTGTTGTATATGTATGGTGCAGTAGAATATGCTGGTGAAAGGAGGATTATATACTGGTCTAAATGCTCATGAAAGATAAAATTTATGGATATAATTGATCTATGTATTTCTATTAATTTGGAGAATGAAAAGTTTCTTTAATGAAGAAGAAGCTTTGATTGCGTTGGAGCTAATTCGGTTTCAAACCATGAATGTGTTGATGTTCGTTTATTTGATTTTACGGAGTGGTGTGTCGGACCATGATTGTAGGCAACGAATGTATCAATAGTATAGTTTGTTAGCTAGAATTCCTACACAAGTAGATCCCCTACCTAGGCTTGTTAAACTCAATGAATCTGACTGCTTGTATAGTTTGTTAGCTAGAATTCCTACACAAGTAGATACCCTACCTGGGCTTGTTAAACTCAATGAATCTGACTGCTTTGATCAACTAACATTAGGGCGTAATGATTTTGCCAAGTTGTGTGTTGTTCTTGAACAAAGGGGTGGGTTATGTGCAACCTGCGGGGTGTCTGTAATAGAACAAGTCGCCGTGTTCCTTAGTTAAAATGGGAGAAGATGACATCAGCACCTGTGCCTGTACTTGACAGTGCGGTAATACAAATCAAGAATTTTCTTTATGTATTTGTTGGATATGGGACCATTGATTATGTGAGGATTTTAATCTGTTTTCTTAAGCTAATACATGGTCTTTATATCTTTTGTTATGAGACCGGGGTTTTTCTCTGGTTTACCGTGGATACCATTTTTTGCACAACCGCGATATTAGCATGCTGCTCAAATAGATAATGGAGAAATTATGAATTGTACCAATTTCTGTAACTTACTTTCTATGAGATTGGAGGTATGTATGGCAAGAAGATATAGTTTTTCTCAGTTGGAATTGCTTTTTATGGTACTATTAATTCCCAAATTCTCATGAATAACTACATTTCTGGGAGTATTCGCTTTGCTTGTCATTAAAATGACATGATGGATGCGTATATGCTTATCTTTCCATTTTGATGTGGTTATATGTGTGTAATGCTGCTCGTTAATATCTTTCCACAAATGTGTGATAAAAAAACTAACTAACCTGATTGTTTTGTTCTTTTTAGGTGCATTCTCATTTAGGCATGGTAACAGATGGAAGATATATTTATGTAGTTACTGGACAATATGGTCCTCAATGTTGAGGGCCTACAACACACACTTTCATACTCGATATTGGTTCGTTTCATGGACTGTATATAAGTTATAACACTATATACAATTAAATATGTTGGAGATCATGCCACTTTCAAGAATACGACTGTCGTGTTTTCTATTTACTAGAGAGAATAAGTTGCTTAGATTAAATTAAACACTCTTAAATGAAACTTATTAACATTGGGCCTTTCAGGTATGCACCGGCCACCACACTTTGGAGAGGCAAACTCCATGTGATGGGTGGCAGCAAACAAAACCGAAATACGCCTGCAAAGAGAGCTACTACCTATGCCAAAACCCGACTCACATATCGAGTTTGCTTGAACAATTGTTTACAATTCTATATTCATTGTTGGAGGTACCACAGATAAGCATCCTGAAACCAAAATGATGATATTAGTCCGAGAAATATTCCAGTTCCAATTTGATACACGGGTATTATTCTAAACCATGCTTTCTTTGTCTTCTGTGAAATGTTATTTCTTCAGGGTATGTATTTTTTCCGTCTTAACTTGGACAACAGAAGTGGTCAGTGATTGGAAAGCTCCCATACCGTGTGAAAACCACTCTGGTTGGCTTTTGGAACGGAATGTTGTATTTTACATCAGGGCAACGGGATAGAGGACCTAATGATCCGGCGTCATCGGAGAAATGTGGAGAACAAAACTTAGCCTTTGAACAATTCTTTGTTTGTTCATTTGTTATATATAGTTTTTCAACATCCTGGTTTTTCGTATTTTCAACAGCACAAGTGATTTTTTACATTTATTTTTGTTTTTGTAATATATGAGTAACGTATTTTTGCTTCTATAAGCTTTTACAGGTCACAAATTGTGCCAAATTCCAAGAAATCCTGTTCAATCTTTGTTTCAAAGTTCACATATTGAGCAAGCTCCACGAAATTTTGTCCAAAAATTCTTGTACATCAAATTTTGGGTCATTTAAATTACTTATGTAGCAGAAATTGCAGAAATATTATACAGTGTACAATCTTGCTTCATAATAATGGAGTTAAAATCAACAAAGCAAATGGTTCTGCATTCGACATTGTTAATAAGGACAGTTATTAATAAGGACATAATGGTAATTGACTAGAAAACCTGCATTATTTGGCCAACAAAGTAAACAACAAAACTAATTATCTGTCAATTCCTACATAAAATGTAAACAAAAGATATTGGCATGATGCTTAACTAATCTAACCTCCATAATCTTTACATCCAATATCCTGTTTACAAAAGTAAACGAGGCCTTAAGCTATTATCCATTATTTACATGATACTTCACTATGGTCCACAAATTTAAACCTTTTTAAGCAATAAACCACGAGAAACTGACCTTGAAGATGATGAGAAGTTGATAGTGTGGGGTTGGTAGCTTTCCAATAGAGTGGCTGAGAGTCCACGATTGAAGGTGCTGAGCAGAACCCATCATCGCAAAACGCGATTTTAATTAGACCTATCGAAAATGATTCCCATGTTACCATCAAGGTGCCAAAATAACCGGAAAAATTGAGCGGAAGAGATAAAAGAAACAACACATACTCAGAGTGATTAAGGCAAGAAACAGAAATTGGACTGAAAATGCCGAGAAAGATTGCATCTTTGCACAGAGAGATTGAGGAGTGGCTGCTGAGTTCGAGAGCTTGAGTATCACTATCCACGCACTGACATACTTTGTTTCAGTAATTTTGTCTCTGCTCTTTTTTATTTTATTTTAATATTTGTGGGAAATTTTTATATGTATTTTGTGTTGGGGTGGGTGTTGTTGAGTAGGTTAGAAATTTTTATATGTATTTTTTTTCTACTCATACATTCAACATTATACTAATTCAATCAAAATTTTAGTATTTGAATTATGCAGCTATTATTAATCGAAAGAAATTAATAAATTAGTAGTTCAAATCGAGTCGAAACCACGATGGCATTAAAACCAATGAAATGGTTATTTCATTGGAGATGACTTCCGAGATATGATATCCTATGGAAAAAATATTCGTATGTGTTAATTTGAAGATAACCCATCCTTGTACAAGAATATGGAGAAGAATTCTTCACCTATGCCAACATCTTCAACCAATGTGAAATCCAGATATGAGAACAGGACAGAGTACTTCAAATGCAACGGATCTTGTACAGTTCAAAAACACTTTAGCATGAATATTAGCCAACAGGATGAACTCAAGAGGAAAAAAATTCAAAATCCAGAACACACACACACATATGAATTCCAAGAATCCTGCTAATATATAGCCTTAAAATTTTCCACGATTTAGACAAATATTAAATCAAGCAGTAATATTGGGCAGAAATGCATGTCATCACATAAGAGAGTTAAAATATAAAGCAGCTCTATATAATCAAGAGTCCAACAGTTATAAATTCCGGTCACAAATTGCTGAATAGTTTTAAAGCTCCCCTAGAAACATTAGGGGGTGTCAAGGATTAGATCTAATCCTCCAACTATCTAACTTTTTTTTTTTTTGCTTTTGGGAAATCTGATCAAGGCTGTGTTTTTTTAAATCTGTACATTTGTGTCTCTCAATGCAAAGCCTAAGAAATCAAATTCCTACTTCGTGTGCACTTCCACAATTGTGATGTGTTGAGCCTGTATTGATTCAGCTGTGAGGATACATTCCTAAGAATACTACAATTTGCATTACCTTAAAGCTTTATTAGCCGCTTCCACTGTAAGAAATGCCAGCTGTAGCTGTGGGAATTCTCCCTTGTTCGGACAGCCCTGTAGGTGTGGGTGCAGGTGGACCAGGAGTTAAGGTATTGTGAGGTTCAATTTTTCCTCGAAGAAACTGCTCAGGAGTGGGTGCAGGTGGACCAGGAGTTAGGATGCTGTGAGGTCCAGTTTCCATGGGAATTCTCTCTTGTTCAGACGGTCCGGTAGGTTTAGGTGCAGGTGCACCAGGAGTTAGGGCATCTTGAGGTTCGGTTTCTCCTTGGAGAAATTGTTCAGGAGTGGCAGCAGGGTCGAGATCCCAGCAACCCTCGAGCAAATTACTGCCTTAATTCGTCTTTAAGGGAACATGACGACACCTGGTGAGAAAACCTTAGCATTTCTCTTCTTTGGATTCATATAGCTTCCTTATTTGTGTCCCTACGGTATACTGTCTTAAAACCGTCAACCTTGATCTGAGGATGTACCCACACGCTGATGTCTTCACAATAGTCATCAAGGACCTCAACCACTTCATATTGGTGCCTAACTTCATTTAGGGTTGTTCTGTCCCAATCTGATGACCAGTTTCTATATACGGCCCAAATATCTCCACATCTCGAATAGATTCTGACACAACCTCCCCTAACGGCATTATCCCTGCTAAGAAGATGGGAGAATACGTTCACTTGCTAGATTGTTTCTGAATGGAACACTCGAAAACTACCTCAAGATTTGATGAATCCACAATCCAACCAATTAACTGGCCCAAATTCGCTATCAGATCTTGAGCTCAAGTAGCTTATATGAATCTCGAATGGCTTCACAGAGATGATTTCACGAATAAGATAGTACAAGCGAGGTATACCATCTTCCTCATCATACACGTAGTACCCGGAACAAAAGGCGCCACAACCCCCGCACTATGAGCCAAATCCACACATGAAATGGAAAGTCCGTACATGAACCAAGCTCACAGTGAACGGGGACTCACTCACTCACTATGTAAGGCGGAAGCTAAACCTTCGGAACCAAAAGAAAAATAACAAATACATGCAAATGCGGAAGAAAATTATACAACCAATAATAAATACAAATAGCAAAGATGGGTTCAACTAGCATAGATACCTAGTCCTGAAATTTCATACATAAATCATAAATCACTCGTTCAATCTATCCCTGGAAGCCTGTCCCGAATTCATAACAATATAAACATTACATTCTTACATTCATTCAAATAAGCTCTATTCAAAATACAATATGCGTGTGAAGACCCAAACTCTAAACATAAGACTCGATAAGACAACTTCCCGCCTAGCACTCCAAACCTGCAAGAAATTGAAAACAAGGGCGGGTTCAGTCTGTTGGAAAACAGAATCAGAAAAGCAGCGAAATTTAAAAAAATTTCCAACAAAAGGACCGGGGCTCACAATTGTGAATCCGAATTCGTAGTGTTAAAAACTTACTTTCTAAATAATCCCTCTTGAAGCGTTACAAGCCGCCCAAGAACGCTCTTCTCGCGGCTTGACCCCTCTCCTTGGAAAAGCTTGAATCTTT
>JBBMKE010000011.1:13928316-13951590 GCA_037834125.1 Lippia alba | reverse complement strand
ACTGAAAGAAAGTAAGCCATAATTTCAAGAAAGATACATATAACCTCATTTAGCAACATATGTTTGAATTGTGTTGAGTTATTTTCATATTCCTCATCTTTTTTCTACTCAGCTATCTTATTGGTATTTAACAGGTCGATACAACGAATATTAAGATATCCACCAACGAGGACTTTGACTGGAGAGGAGAAGCAGCTTCTCTGGAAATTTCGTTTTTCATTGATGTCTGAGAAAAGGGCTCTGACCAAGTTTTTACGCTGTGTGGAATGGAGCGATATCCAGGTAATTTTCGGGCATGTCGTTGTACTTTTTGAGCAATCTTATTTCACACATTGACAGTTTATTATTGTTGTCTATAGGAAGCGAAGCAGGCATTAGAACTTATGGGCAAGTGGGAGACGATTGATGTTTGTGATGCATTAGAGCTTCTATCTCCGGTTTTTGAGAGTGAAGAGGTTAGTAATCTACACTTGTTAGCATATTTATGCTTTCCTCATATGTGAAAGAGCAATAGTGCTTCCTCAAGTTGGAGACTTAAACTTGGACATTTTCAACAGGTCCGTGCATATGCTGTGAGCGTTCTTGAAAGAGCTGATGATGAAGAACTCCAGTGCTACCTACTTCAATTGGTTCAAGCCCTGCGTTTTGAACGCACTGACAAATCTCGCCTTAGTCAGTTCCTGGTGCAAAGATGTAAGCTTTATGCAACAAGAATATAACTTTGGGTCATTACACTGACCTCCCTTGTTGATATGGATAATTACTTTATTCGAAACTGGAGAATTTTGGGTAAAAACCTGTAAAGTATGTGTAATAAATCAACAGAAGTAAGTAACTGTAGGGTTGAAAGAAATAAGATAAGAGGTGTGATTTTGGATCCAAGAAGGGGTATTTGTTAGTTTGATGTAGTTATAGCGTAAGATGCTGTAGTTTTGCTGTGATATTACTGTATGACAAGGTGTGAAACATTTCAATTATGTTTTAGATTAATCTGAATCCTTTTCTCATCTGGCAGCATTATGCAATATTGATCTGGCTAGCTTTCTCCGGTGGTATGTGGCCGTGGAACTCCAAGATCCTATATATGCAAGACGTTTTTATAGCACCTATGAGCTTTTGGAGGAAAGTATGCTAAAGGTATGGAATTTCTTTCTTTAATTCTTCTTCTGTCTTATTCTTTGGTATAGTTGGCTTTGTTTGAGCGAGACACATCTTATTAGGTGGGCCCATCTGCAAATGGCGATGAAGACGGTTTTAAGCTTTGGCAGAGTTTGGTGCGGCAGACAGAATTGACGGCTCAGTTGTGTTCTATTATGAGAGACGTGAGAAATGTAAGGGGTGGAACACAAAAGAAGATTGAAAAGCTTAGGCACCTTCTATCTGGGCTTCTAAGTGAGCTTACTTATTTTGATGAGGTATGTCCGAAATGGTAGATTTCCTTGAGCATTCATCATAGTTCTAAAATCTTTCCAGTTACTGCCAAAAAAGTTAGTTTGCTTGAGCTTATAAGCTTTTTAAAACAGTTAATAAGATAGGTTAAGTAATCTAAAGTATAAAGAGCTTATAAAGCTCTCTTTTTGTCCAATTACAATTAATACGTAAGTTTTCAACCTGTAAGCTCCAAAAACATCTTATACGCACTTAAAAATAAGCTTTAGACTAACCCACAGGCCATAATTGTATTCCGAGTCTTAAAGGAAATTAATCTACTATTTCAGCCGATACGATCACCTCTTGCACCAAGGGTCCTGATAACGGGTATCATACCATCAGAATCATCAATCTTTAAAAGTGCCTTGCATCCTTTGAGGCTGGCTTTCCGAACAGCATGTGGAGGAAACTGCCAGGTCATATTCAAGAAGGGGGATGATCTCAGGCAAGACCAGTTGGTACGTGCCTTTTATTCGATGTTTCTGTTAATTTTACTTGGTAAATTTATCTTCAATTTGCTTAATTCTTAAGTTAAGATCAGGTTATTCAAATGGTTTCATTGATGGATCGATTGCTCAAATTGGAGAATCTCGACCTGCATTTGACTCCTTACAGAGTGTTGGCAACAGGGCATGATGAAGGCATGCTGGAATTCGTTCCATCCAAATCTTTGGCACAGGTGATTTTTATATGAGATTTAACATGTTTAGTATTTACTTACTAGGTTTTGCAGTTGATGTTGAATGCTCGAAACCAAACTTACCTTCCTGCAACTATCTATAATTACACAAAACTTCCCCATTTAGTTTCAGAATTACAAATAATCCCTTCTGGTCGTTGAAATTTTGTAAAAAATTACTACAACTAACAACCGTACATACAAGAACAATTTGAAAAGGTTACTTGTTCAACTAGAACAGCATTTAACTATGTAATAATCAGAACTGTAAGGTGGAAATAAGTTACAGGAGGTATCTGTAATTTTGAAACTACTCCTTATGCACTTTCAGATTCTCTCAGAACATCGAAGTATTACAAGCTACTTGCAGAAATTTCACCCGGATGATGATGGGCCTTTTGGCATAACTGCCACCTGCCTGGAAACATTTATAAAAAGCTGTGCTGGCTACTCAGTTATCACGTATATATTAGGCATTGGTGACAGGTGATTTTATGGTTACCCTTGTATTTTCTCAAGCTTTCCCAAAATCTCCCCTTATTTATGTAGCATAAATAGCATTGACTATCATTTTTAGCTTATTGTTCGTAACTACATGTTTCTAATGACATTTACCGATGAAACTCTTTAGACTTGAATTGTGAAAACTTTTGATTTCGACAGGCATCTCGATAATCTGCTGCTACAAGACGATGGCCGCCTTTTTCATGTTGATTTTGGTTTTATACTTGGTCGAGATCCGAAGCCGTTTCCACCACCTATGAAACTTTGTAAAGAAATGGTCGAAGCTATGGGCGGAGCAGAAAGGTTTATCCCTAACTCTGAAATAATTGCTTACCATACTCTAGGGTGTTCGCAAAAACTTCTGTCATTGAAAGTAGAAGCTAAAGTTGTAAAAAGTTGGAGTCGCGAGCGTGGTGATTGTTTTGGAAAAAAAAAAAAAAAGCCGTTAATAGTTAAAAAAACAAAAAAGAAGAGGTGAGAAGTAATCGAGAAGCTAATAAATGATGCTAGAAGTTGATCCTTAATGCTTCTAGCTCATCTGTTCTTAAAATAAGTAAAAGTTGGTTTTCCTTACATTCCCATAGCGGAAGTGCTTTTCTTTTTCCACAAGAGATTGCAAACACTACCTTTTTCATCACACCACACACACATGATATCTCACTTTTATAACTCATCCCTACTTGCAGCCAATACTACACCAGGTTCAAATCCTACTGCTGCGAAGCATACAACATCCTTCGAAAGTCGAGCAATCTAATACTAAATCTTTTCCACTTAATGGCGGGTTCCAACATCCCCGACATCGCTTCTGATCCTGAAAAGGGCATTCTCAAGGTAATAATTTCCCCATTGCTCATATTCTCTTTCCCATCAACTTCTTTCGTATCAATCTCCTTCTTTATGGAGCTGTTTGTTTTCATGTAGCTTCAAGAAAAGTTCCGCTTGGACTTAGACGATGAGGAGTCGATACACTTCTTCCAAGATCTCATCAACGAGAGTGTCAGTGCATTATTCCCACAAATGGTGGAGACCATACACCGTTGGGCTCAGTACTGGCGCTGATCTAATGCGTTGAGGCATTCATTGAAATGGGATATCTTTGTGTTGTTCGTTCGTGGATCTGATTATGGTTCGCGAGGTTTCATAATCGGTGGAATACAGATAGTTGGATGTGCTAATGCAGAGCAAGAATGTGCCATTTTATTTGACATTGTACATTACCTGCAACTTTGGCTCACGTATAACAGTATTTAATCTTGTATATAAACTGCAACCTGAACTCAAGATCATGTTATTTAATCTTGTATATAAACTGCAACCTGAACTCCAGATCATGTTATTTAATCTTGTACATAGATGATGTTTTGTGATGTTTGTTTGTTTCTTTTTCTGTTCAAAAGGTTTGTTTTACATTCACAATAGGGGTGCAAACAAACTGAGCCGAGCTGAGTTTTGGCTAAAAATCCAGGCTCGAGCTCGAAAATTAATATTCAGGATCGAATTCGGGATTGAGATCGTCAAGCCTGAATTTCTTTGGCTTGAACTCGGGCTCGCCTTGATTAAGCTCGCCACATCTAACACGAGATTGGGCTCGAGTTCGAATCAACATTTTAAGATATATATAATATAATATTTGATATATAAATGTATTTTTACATAATATAATAGTAGACAATATATAAATTATGAAATTGTTAATATATGGTATGTATTTAGTATATTATTTAATTTTGAAGTCATATAAATATAATAAAATATATGATTGTATAAAATTTTTAATATATTATATATAAATATAATAGAAAAGATAATATTCATATATATAATTTATAAAAAATAAATAAATGTATAGGCTCGCAAGCCAGTTCGCGAGTCACGAGCTCAGACACAAGGGACTCGAGATCGTCCCAATTCAATCTCAAGGCGAGCCACAAAAGCGTAATTTTAGAGCGAGGCTAAAAGCGTAATTTTAGAGCGGGCCGTCCTCTGCATTCTAGCTCGCAGTATATAAGCCGATTCATTTTCCTTCCCGCTCACCCATAGCTTTGAAATGGATTTTGATGGAATTTCATTGCTGCTGAGGCGTCCCTACTGTACTGACTCGATCATTAGGCATCCTGCATTTTATGCCGATGAATTACATATGAATTCGCGTATAGAAGCTGCTAAATTGCTATGCAGATACTTCTCAAGATATGGCATTCCGTTGTGCGTGTTTGGTCATGTAAGTTTTTTTGTTTTGCTTGATTTCTGTTAGAATCGCTTTCGCAATTTTATCGTAATTTGTTAAGTGTAAATGCGTTGTGATTTGGTGTTTATTATCTATTTCCAGGGAAACCAGATGGAATTGTTTATTATCGCTTTTGCAATTCTGCGTGATTTGTGTTAGAATCGCTTTTGCAATTTTATCGTAATTTGTTAACTGTAAATGCGTTGTGATTTGGTGTTTATTATCTATTTCCAGGGAAACCAGATGGAATTGTTGGTTCTAGCATGTTACAGTTCCGCAAGGCAGACATTCCGACTGGGGGAGTCGCGCCATAATTTGGTAAATAATTAATTAATTTTTTTCTTAATCTCAATTAATTAAAGTTAATTTACAATTTTAAAGTTGATTTTAGTTAATTTCTGTCTTTGATTCTCAATTAATTGAGAACTTTGAACTGATTGGGATGGGTTCAATAAAATGCCCGAGAGAAAGTCAAGGATTTGTTGGAATTAGAAACAAGAGATATGATGCTAAATGATAAGTTTGTAATCGAAGAGAAGGAATCAATGGTAAAAGAAGTTTATTACAATGTGTTTGATGAAGTACTGGAGGATAAGCGTGGGAAGAATATGATGAAAGAGTGTGGTGGCAAGATGATGATCGAGAGCTTAACATGTTGCAATAACCGAATTGCAAAGCGAGCTAAAATTAGAGATGCTACAAATGAGTTGAGCCCCAACTGCAGCTGCATTGATGAAAGACTTTCCATATTGTAAGTCTACTCATCCGTTTACTGAGCTTAAAATTGATCCAGGTGGATGTTTGTTTGATTTGCTGAGGTTCGTGCATCATAGTCCACATGTAGTGTTGCTTAGCAAAGTTGTTAATAATATTGAGAGAAATTGTGAGATATGGGGCACTTCTAGGATTGGGGATGAGCTGCTAAAAGAAGTGCAAGATGGGTGTAGCGCCAACAATGGAGACCAACAATATTTCTATGATGCATGTGATGGGCATCAAGAAGGAGTTGATGGTATTTTTGAATTGGTATTTTCAGAAACAAGTGGTAAGTTTAATACCAGTTCCTTTATTTCAAGTCAGGGTAAACTCTTTTCAAATTAAAGTATCAAGAGAGCATAAAATAGATGTCACAATCTCTGGGAATCAATGGATAGAATACATTTTCACAATTTCATCTAATTGTGGCATGGGTAGCAATGAAGAGGATGACGTGGAAAGGTCTCATATGGACACTGAACCTGAAGAAAATGTTGGAACCATTAACCACTTAGAAACTAGTGTATACTTGGTGGAGAGTGGAAGAGAAAAAAAGAAACTTGAAGGCAGGTTGTTCGCTGATGTTGGATTATCAGTTAATGGCTTGGAATGGATACTGGACACAAACTACATATCCATTGGGTTGTCCAAGAGAACCTATGGGGAAGGGATGACCCATACTCTTACAACTATGTGTACGTTTCCTCTTCACGACATTTTTTTGAAGAAATTCTGCTGTGAAATTCTTGTTGATAGTACGAGGAAACACTTGGTCACAACCACGTATTACTACGGTGGTGTTAATGGGAAAGCTAACCCCCCTGTTTTTGATCAAATAGGTGATGGAACATTCTGGATTATGGTGAACACAACCGAAGATTACATGGCTATGAAGGGGTTTTTATGCATACAGACAAGAATTTGAGTGTTTGTGTCACTGCAAATATGTATACCGATTCCAATCTTTTTATTTCTGCTCTGGGAGGAATTGGAATCTTCTCACTCTTTAGTGCTAAAGTTGGATTTGGGAAGCAATTGGATTTGGATAGGGCTGGTGCAGTGATAAAGAACCAAAAGATTTTTGAAGTTGATTCGGGTTTTTATTCAACCAGGAAAACAAGCCTTGTGGATCAAAGGGCCGTAAGCAGTTGAGTCTTTAGAAGGCTTTGTTGTCTCTGCTAGATGGAATCATTCTGGTTTTGTTTCAGGTATTGGTGTCATTTTCACCTGTGGCGATGGTTTATTTGGGCAACTGGGACATGGTGATTATAAATCACAAGATCGTCCTCAACAAGTCATTAATTTCTCTACGAAGCACACTGAGCAAGTTACTTGTGGTATGCGACATTCACTAGTTTTAGTCAGAGGTAATGCTGTCCATCAAATGTCTGCATTTGGGTAGGGAAAACGTGATCAGCTAGGCTTAGTATCAACAACAAAAGTGGCTGCTTTCAAGATGTTGGAACCTTTGAAATTATCAGAACCTACAGAGGCAGTTTTTGTGAATGGGGTTGCTGGCATGTTAGCTTCTCTTTGTTTACAAGTTGTATTCGTTCCCATGGATGTGGTGAGTCAAAGGTTGGTGGTGCACGGGTATTCTGGTCGTACAACTTATAATGGGGGCCTGGATGTTGCTTGTAAGGTTATTAAATTTGATGTTATCAGGGGATTATAAAATCAGTCCAGTTTTCTCATCCCTTTTCTCCATTCTCTCTCTCAACTTCTTCTCTTCTCAATTCTCCTTGATTTTCTACAATATTATCCTATCTCTCTTGTATTAGATTCGTATATTACTAACTATCATCAAATCATGCAATTTCTGAAATTACTATGCCGGGTCTTGACATACAGGTGATCGAGATGAATTTTTCGATCTTTCGATTGGCGGGGATGGAGCAAACGATTGAGGCTGCAATTTTCAGCAATGTTGCTGATAGGGTGACGATCACTCCACTGACGATAGTTGAACACTATTTTCATAGTGTAACTGCTCAAGTTGGTGCAGTCCATAGAAGAGAAATCTATGAGCTTCTGATTCGGGTTTTCGGCGGTAAGAAATTCCATTATCTTTATTTTTGGTTTTGTTTTGTTTGGATTTGTTTTAATTATCTTTATTTTTTTTTTGCAGAACGTGATTATTTGTTTCCAACACATCCAATCACTATGGCTATGGCAGCCTGCACCACAGTGCTAGAAAGGCACTTAGGTGTTAATCAAGCCGAGGACTTTGCTAATCAGCACTTGTTGGGTACTGCATTCGTGACGAAGAGAGATGATGTATACTTAATTTTTTTATAAAATTTAATTTTCTTCCATTTCAGTTTTCTTCATTGATTGACTAATTTTTTTTTTTATTTATGATTTTGTTGCAGTTGTTGCATACTTACTTCGATAAAAGCTTCGCTGGTATGTCGAGATTCTATTGGATCTATCTCTGTGATAAGTACAGAGAAAATGCTTTCCCGAACCAGAGTCCAGTTGAAGATATTGAGATGATTTGGGGGCATAGAAAATGCTTTCCCGGGCCGGAGTCCATATTGAATTGATTTGGGGCAACAAGACTACGCAGCTAATTCGTAGGCGATCAACTCTGTAGGTATGTGGTACAAATTTAACTAATATACTCTGGGATACAATTTTAACTAATATACTCTGGGATATGATGATATTCTTTTTGGCTACTTAAAAACATTCAATGCGCAAGTAGTGGACATGCTCTGTTTTCAATAGATGAACAACAAAACTCTGTTGTTTTGTTACGTATATTTGATTTTGATCTTTAGGATGTGATAGAAGTATACTCCTCATCTTGATTGATATCTTAGACTTAAATAAATTAGAAAAGTAGATAGACTCTAAAATCTTGAAAGAAAAGTAGAATTAGTAGATACAAGTTACTAGAAATCCGGTCTACATCACATATGCACATCAATCGTCCTATTAGAATTTTTGCCGATTGGGATATCCGTTGTATGGAGTTGTTTGGTTTAGTTTGATCAATACTATATATGAGGTAATTAGTACTATAGTTTGTGTGGGCAGTCTAATTATGATTTTCCTTTTCGAGTATACCATAAAGTTCAAAAAGTCCTTCATTTCATTTCGATGTTGTTTGTTATATATCTTTTAAATAATAAAGGGATGAGCTCAAATGGTAGAGCGCTCACTCTTAAAAGTGAGATACTTGGGGTTCAATTCCCCGCATCTCTGTTCAATTTTGAACAATATGTGGTTTTACTTTTGGAATCATCATCTTGAGGATGTAGACTCATTTTTCTAACCGTATAGGTGATGGCCTCATCGACCTCAAAATCTTGACCTGATAATTTTGCATTGTAATCCAATTTTAGTATATGGAATCAATTCAAAGAGTAGTAAATTTTAGGTTGTAATACCTTCTCGTTCCTAATATCTTCAGCATCCAAGCTGACAGGCGTCTCCATTGCAAACAATGCTAATAATTATAGCAGATGATTTTGCATAATATCTCGGATGATTCCATAATTATCAAAATAACTATCAATAAATATACAAGGTAAATTAATCTCAGAATCCTTTTCTTTTCCCAATAAAAGGGAAGACAAATTAAACTAAAATACCAGATTATATCACTGACCCTCCTTGTCCCTCAGTACCGAAATCTTCAGAGAATATGAACTGGACATTACTGATGTAATTTCTCGACCAAAGTGGCTCGAATACAAGATTCAAAAAACGAAGCACCGAGAGATTTTCCACTAACTCCTTCCCCAAATAATGATCAATCCTGTAATTACGAAAGCTTGAGGATGGAGTTGGTAATTAAGAGGATTTCACGAGGTGTGCAAGTGTAATATACCGAAATATTTGATCCTCGTTGAGATACTGTTTCAGACATCTGGTTAGCTCGCTAGATGACTCTTAGTCACGGCTGAATGGCTTTTCAACAATCACTCTTGTCCATCCGCTTGCTGAAGAAGCTTTCGTGCTAGCACATCTTACCACATCCACAAATATATCTGGACGTATGGATAGATAAAACAACCTATTTGATGGTCTACCACCCTGAAATGGTTTTTTGACCGAAGATTTGATAAAGGGTCAATAGAAGAATGTATTGATTATCACCTCTTTTTCTCTAAGTTTGCAATCTAATTCTGAAAAGTGTTCCTCTGAATTATATTGACCTGAACGGTAAAAGCATCTCTTTAGAAACTCTGACATTTTGTCGTCAAAGTTTGCTCTGAAAAATCGACACTCAAAACCATTAGGCTTCAAAACGTCAGAAATTCAAATGAAGTAGTATCTTTATATTTTTCCAAAAAAAATAAAATTGAACTAATGTATACACACCTCTGATCAATTCTGCAAGTTAAGGTCCTGCTGATCATGGTCCTCAACTCCTCGTCATTCATCTTTGTCCGAGAATAACCAAAAATAACAAAATTCTGCAAGGATACAATTCGAAAATAACAATCAACGAATGGAAAAAATATGATTGCAAGTACTTTCAACAATCTTGATTTTTTTCAAATATGACAAGAACACCACCTCAGGCAACCAATCCTCATAGTAAAGCGCAAAAAGTGCCGGAAAAATCTTCTTCTTCGCAAGATCACCCGATGCACCAACAACAGTTATACTAAGATTAAAATTCCCTTGTCCTGATTCAGAAAATGGGGCTTCGTCTGCATGAGGATTTGCAGCTGTACCTTCTGCTCACAGACAATACAACAACAACAACAGCAGAACAAATCAAAAACAAAAGATAAGATAAATAAATACTGGCATATGATCTAAGCACACCTCCACAAAACACATTATTGTACCGAAAATCACACGTTAATGGAGTGATCATGTCTTAATTAAGCTGCTTACATATTCAATTACTCTACTTATTAAGATTCTATCAGTTCAGAAAATATGCATGATTCCAAACAACTTATCCAACATCTCCAGAATCAAAGCCCATGATCATATCCAAAAAAACCAAGGTCTATACCTCCAATAATTCATCAGAATGCTTCTAATTGCATCATTAGTCACAAGAAAACAATCAACTTGAACATAGCCACAATCATATACGACTACAACAACTAAAATTGCTCATGAAAAACATAAAACAACCAAAAAAGATACAGAATTGAACTACATATATCAATGCAAAATGCAATCTTTCGATCAGAAACATACCATCCTGAAAAGAAACTGCGTTTAGAGGGTAACCATTGGATGACTTGAACTCAGAGTAACTTCTCATTTGAATTCTTGCACAATTCTTGGCAGCCCATTTGGGAAAATGGCCTGTACTTGGCAAAAAAGACAGCTTTTTTGAACCAAACAAGCTCTCATCATGGAAACAAGAAAATGTGGTTGAAGATGAACGAGAACAAGGACTGCCCAACAATTTAGCCATGCAATTGAAGAGAAAGAAAATCTTCAAACTTTCATTTGTTTGATTTTGCAGATTCTATTCAGGTGGGAAGCTAATACTATTTTTTTTTTCTTTTTTAAAGAAGACAATGAGCTTGAGATATTAAATATATAATTATTATAGTAAATAAATGTAGATATATGCCTCAGTTTCTGAATTTTTTAATGCGGTTTTTAGGTCATATTGAGGGTCAGTGCTACAAATGAAGACTGAAGTCAACAAATTATAGATTTTTTCAAAGTGTCTATCTTTTATATGAGGTCAAGAATGTTTCTCTTATCTACAAAAATAAACTAAAAAGTAAAAGGGCTTATAAGCTGTTTTGTGTAATTTATAAGTAAGTTGTTTTAAAGAAATTACTTGAAATGTTAACATAAGCTCTTAAGACCTTGTAACTTCTTTTAAAATGAGTTAAAAATATCTCAAATATATATACTTCTAAGGCCATATTAATTATAAAATTATCATTTATTCTTTTGGGTAATAATAGTTACAAAAATTGTCATTACATGTTATAAGCTCTAAAAATATCCCATAAAATGTAGGTAATTGTGATCATATTTTATCCAAACACTGAGAGAGTTTATTTTAATCCAACATCTTATAAGCTCTAAAAATATCTCATAAAATGTAAAAGTTTATAAGCTATTCTAAGTATGATTAGCCGAACACGCTCTAATTAAATAGAAAGGAAACGAAAAAATCTGTCAATATTCATTAAAAAATTATTGTGAGCTTATTTATTTATGAAGTCCTCTATAAATCTAATCAAACACAAGAAATACAATTAAAATAACCAGTTCAATTGAAATCAGTTCTGAAAACCGGTAAATCTGACCAAACACAAGAAATACAATTAATATAACCAGTTCAATCGAAATGAATTCAGCAATGAAAACTGGTTGTTGTACGGTAGAAAAGAATCTTTCATAATGCCTTTATCAACAGATTATGAAGAGAGAGAATTAATTTTAGAACCTAATTAGAATTTAGAAGGATATATATATATAGTGGGTTAATAATAAATGATTTGACTACCGTTATGGCTTTATCAACACACATGTTATGATTTAATTTGGTTATTCATACCACTAACAGCCCAAATATGAATGCCCATAATATCAACCACTTATTGGGCTTCACTATATGCTTACTACTACTTGCCGAATGGTGCTCATTGCCTCATTATTTATTTGGACCGACAAATATTTCAGATGAGACAATATCAGATTTTCGAGCATTCAATTTTTTAATATATATATAGGAATGCATATAAATATATTTTTTTGCTCCTCACAAATATATGTATGGAAAGATATATGTATTTTATCTTAAAATAAATAGGAAAAATGATATTTTACATTTAAAATCAAGGGATGTTTGAGTCGCATTACTGTATGTAAATAACAAGCACTAATCGTGGGTTTTTGTTTGCGTTTTCAATAATATAGAGATTTACATATGACAACTCATGGTTCAGCATGTTAATTAGACCAAACATCGCGTGCAAGGAATTAAAAAGGTTTATTTTCTTTTTCTTTGTTTAACTCAAAACTCATAAAGGACAATAAAAATAAAGAAAAATAAAGTATAATCTTTCTTCTTCGAGATAAAGTAATAAGTTCACGGCCCTACCCCTATCTCATCTTTGTCGAGTCTTCCGCGAAACTTCACGGGAAGACTTGATTTTAATTTTATGATTGACTTAGCTAAGTGATAAAAAAACTCTAAATTTCAATTAATTTTCCCTCATAAGAAGGTCTCGATTTCAATCACTTTCACAAGCCCCCATCTTTGAAATTAAAATAAATATCATTCAACTACATTTTACGTCAAGTTTAAAGCTTCGTTAATTAACAAAAGTATGATCTTTTCTTAAGGGGCCCCCGCCCCTAATGTCGGTTTAACCCAAATGCTTCTCGATAAATCATTCCCAACTACCCTTGAAATTTTCCCTTCCCTTTAATTTATTATTATGTATTTTTAATTCCATAAAGTTGGTGGTTAAAGGGTCACATACATTTAATTCACGTATAATTAAAGAAGCCTCGTGGTTCAATTATGGATCATTAAATCTTGCCTCATCAATTACAATGATTAATTTTACATGAATTATTTTCTCCTAATTAGAAGCATAATTTGACCAAATAAAATATCTAAAATGAGAAAGAAATAATAAATATATGCCAGAATAATAATAAAGCAGCATACATTACATTATACACTCTCAATAAAATTAGTCAGCTCAAATCACTTCATTAATACTAACTAATTAGTAGTAAATGTTGGATTAATTACTGTCCAAAACACACACAAGATTATATAATTTCATGCACCCCTAAGTTGTTGCTTCATTTTCTTGATAAAATCTTCACATTTGGTGTTCAATTCATGATCAATCCCTTCTTCATGATGATCATCTTCTTGCACATCAACAACGATGATATTCTCATCATCTTCTTCCTTACGATGATCATCACCAATCATATCATCTCTCACCTTTTCTTCTTCAAAAACTTCAACTTCTTTTGGGATTTCAAAGACCTTCGGCTTCGTCATCGTCGTCTGATCATTCTCGAGTTTTGATTGAAGGGGTGTGATCTTGCTGATCAGGCCCGACGTCTGTATGATGAGCACGAGAATCCCGTTGCAGAGAAGGAATATGTAGTTCCTCTCGGATTTGTAGGTGAATAATTTGAAGGAGAGGATGTAATCATAGGATTCGAGGAAGAGAGGAACAAGTGAAGAGTGTGAGTATAAGAGAGAAACAACTGAGACTGAGATCACAAGTTGTGTAAACCTTTTCAGAATGTACAATATTTTGCCTGAAGAAGCCATTACTCTTTACCTCTTTTTTTGTGTGTGTTTGAAAGAGAGAGAAATGTTGATGAGTGTGGTTGAAATTTTGATTGTGCTTGCTCCCTATATAAAGTATTTTTGGAGTGTTTCTTCAACAGTGATAATTGATGGAGACATCATAAATTTTATCTTCCTATCTCCCATCATGGCCTGGATTCAATCCAATCGGACCAGACGACTAAACTGTAAAGTTTAAAGTTTAGCCAAATCATGATGGTAAAAGTTGAACGAATCTATATTATTGAGTGATTTAAAATTCTTTCTATTAATAATAACAACAACTGAATAGTCAGATATTCAAATATAAGAGCTCTGATTAATGTTATAGTATCGAAACACTAAATTATGCCACACATGTAATTGACCATTCATATGATGAAGTAATTTCAATGCAATCTTCAAATTTCCAACCAAATCAACCTTTTTCATTCAAGGATAGTTAATGCCTAGGACCGCTACTGGACTCTTGAGTGTACACAAACTATATTATGCTGTCACCCTTCGGTATAGACATTGATGTCATCAAAAAATATCAAAATGAGGTACATGATGTAAGAATTGAATTGAATTGAATTAAATTAAAATAAAGTTAAGTATGTTTCTTCTCAATATTCAAAATTAAATAAAGATAATTTCGAAAAGCTTGAAGTTACGGACAATCAAGCTAGCACCGACTTATATACGGTGCGTATTGAAATTAAAAAGAACAATATCAACACCCCGAACTTATATGCAGTTATACCACTTAGGTCTAGTTTATAAATTGAAATAGTTCATCTAGAACCAGTAGTATTTAGAAATTATAATATTCAGTCAAATTTGTCAGCAAGCTCCGAAGAAAGGGAAGTGGGAACATGGGCAGTTATTCCACAGAGGCAACAAATCATGGTTGACTCAGAAAGACCCTGTTTCAAAAGTTATCATTTACTGAAAATTTATCAAGATTATTCAATTTATACTATCATCATATTCTCATCTAAAAGACTCAAAACTATCCAAGCACATGCAGTGCCCTCATGAATCATCTCACAAAGATATCTAATATCTTCAAAGCAAAATATACTAAAGGCAGAAGATAATCCCACACCAGATTTGAAGCAAAGTAATAGTACAAAAAAAGATGTTCTCAGCATCCATACTACATCAATCTTTACTGTGCCATACACCATAAATGTACTAGAATATGAAAATACACGACGACAAAGGGATACATAATTAAACGGGAAATTTACTATCGCACCTCTGAATGCTTTCCGTTCCATCGCCATCTCCTTTACATCTCACTACCTGTACGAGATTTTCAAATTAAGAACCGAATACATATAGAGGCTCATCGTGTGTGTGTGTGTGTGTGTGTGAAAAACCGGTGTGATTGATAGAAAATGAAATGACGCTCACATTTGAGGAGGCTTTCAACAAATGGAAAAGCAACAGGCATATATCCGTCCAAGCTCTCATTCAGATCAAGCATCTTCCAACTTCCCTCGTCCAAATCAAGGATGTGGTAGCACAGAGATTCATCCGCAAGCCTCATGATGAAAAATAGATTGTTGTAAAGGGCAGCTACGGAGGTAAAACTATCAATATCCACAACATCCATTTCCGCACTAGCTCTCAAGCGCCATTCACGGTTGTTCATCCATTTATACACCTCCACTTGAGGCTTTGGGTCGTGCAGTTGGTCTACATGCACCAATGACAAACAACCCTCCAATTCAATCAAGAAACTCGATGGACTCAGCGTTCTAGGCAATTCCATTTCTGCAAAAGTGTCCTTCAAATCGACTGAAAAAATAGTAACGGGTTTGGCACGAGAATCTTGCGAGGACCATACGAACCAATACATGGATCCATCTATACTAACATAATGAGGGCAATAGGGGTAAAGGATATAACGGTCGGGGGGTCTGGTGTCCTCGGAGATCAGTCTCCATGCTTTGGAATTAGAGGCATACACTTCACACTTGTACTTGATATCCTTTTCATCTTCTACATCCCCTTCTAAGGGATCTGAGAAGAATCGAAATGCTTTAAAGTAGCTTACATTAGGGTCAAAAACAATCCCAACTGATGGGACAATTCCGGATCGAGTCCCTCGGGGGAGTATTACAATATCCTGTGTGAAGGGATTAAATATCCGGACATTAACCTCATTAAGAACATCATGATCGTCATCCACACTGCATATCAAACCATTCAAGAAACACGTCATCTCAGGGGAGCAAATGTCTTCAAAACCAAAGAGAGGGATGTTTTGAGTGATTTCTCCATTTTCATCCATCAAAGAGAGATGAGTGATTATATCAAAGTCTTCGGGATAGAGGCATAGAAGGTACTTTGGTGTTTGCCTCGACCAGCTTAGCTGCAACCCGGTGAAATGTGGTTCAGATATCATTTTTAACCAATGTTTGGCAACACATTTGCATGCTGTTGCAGCTTTTACAGGTAGTCTGGAGAGAATGTTTATCAAGATTTCTTCCACATATCCAATTTCTGACATGTCATCGAATCGCAAGCGGGAATAATCACTTCCGAAATCAGACATGATCACCGACAGAATTCCTGCATAGCATTTTTTTTCCCGTTAATATACTATGAATTAACTGACATAAATCATTATTTGAAGCATTGAACTTTCAAATCAAACTATTAACATCTCCGACAGGAAAATTAAGTAATTTATCAACTAGAAACAGAATATACATCAGGATAAAAAGAATATATTTTCAGTGAAAAGAGAAGTCGGTAAATATGAGTTCTTAATAAAATAAAGTCGGCAAGTAACCTCAACATAGGTTTTCGTCTTATCAATATCATAGGGAAACACACACACACATATATATATATATATAAAGTTGAACAATCAGGTTTCCTAAATTAGGAGGGCTTCTCACAAATATAACAAAAGAGGTCAAAATGCAACAATTATAGTGACAAAACCAAACCTCGGGCACCTAAGAAAATTTAAATTCAAATGATTTAATGCCAATGAAGAGAAAATTATTTGCCATGAACGATTACAGGTATCAACTGAAACATACAACAAATTAAATGGAAAATGTAGATACCATATCCTAAACGACATCATTAATGAGAAAAATGCAAATAAAACTCGAATAATATCACAATTAAGATATTAATATGCCAGCACTGTATCACCATAACTCGAAAAATTAGCTAGAGATATCACAGATTTTCTGAAAGAAAAAAAAAGAAACACACAAGTACTACAAAATTGCATTTGCCATAGTAGAAGTGACAATAAATCAAGAACCAATTCGTCCATATCACACCAGCAATTATATTGACCAAAAACTGAGAACTGCGCCTCAAAGAAGATTAAAACAGAGCATGCAAGAAAGTTTACATGGTTTTCATATGTCTTCTATTCAGGTTAAATAGACAACATAGGAAAACAACTCACTTTCTAACCAAAAGCAAAAGCAGATATCCCATTTACATGCTTCTTCAATGGATTGAGAAAATCAACAAAAGACGAGTTGTAACGTAATTGCAGAATAGACTCTTTTACCCTCAGCAGTCTTCCTTCTGTTACTTCACAAAGTTCCAACGCCGATAATATGGGCTAGATTGTGCATGCAACTAAGTCATGCATAAACACGTGCTCCCGTAAGTGGACACTTGTCTGGGCCCTGTCATGCAAAAATAATTCATTTTTTATATGCTTTTGTTGTATGTGCCTTTTCATTTAATATCAATAACGTGAAGGTGCATATTAGCATTTATATTCAATGAAACGTAAACGAAAAAAGAAATTATTGTTCAGTCATAAAAGTCAAAGTCACCAAAATCTGTTGACGATATTAGATTAAGAAAGAAAGCAATATTACTCATTTGGGAGATTATAAATTTTCATGCAATACAAGAATCAGATTGTTTTATCTTTATCCATTGTTTACAATAATTAACTCAGGTCATAGAGAATTGCTAAGATAATTATTCAGGAAAAGAAAAAAAGAGAGAGCATGAATTTAGCCTCATTCCTATGAGATTTTCTCTATTGTTCACCGTTTTTAACATAGAGCACATGGACTGTAGGGCATATATGCTACTCCAGCGGCACAATTTGACATTTCTAATCAACATAATTGCAAACAAAATGAAAAACTCAGAATACGGATTCTTACCATTGGTCCGCCTTAACATGTCGTTAGAAGATGTCATCATCAATTGCAACTCATCACTCTTTAAGCTCATATCTCAATCGGTTCAATCCTAGATGCAAGCAGCATAAAATTCATAATACAATATTCACAAACCAATGTGGCGTACTTTGAAAAAATCAAGAAGACGAAGTTTGTTCAGGATTTCATCATATTACACATTTTCAAGGGTACTCTTTCAAGACGGTGAAAATATATAATATCTCAGTAGATTCTCAGCTCATAAATTCTTAGCAAACTCACCAATTAAGCACCTACAGAGCAATAAAATTACTAAATTAATTCGCTGCTCGAAAACCTAATTCTCAGATTCCAAATAAAATGACATGTGTTCTAACATTGATTTTTCTCAAATTTAACTATTAAATTTCCTACAATTTCATATCTATTCTAGTACCAACAATTTTCCAATTGTAGTTGTTAAAATTGTACTGAGGAATATAATATGCCATGTTTGCACTAACTCTTAGTAATCCTCACAAAACAAATCAAAATTGGAGTATCAATGCGTAAATAAGGTTAGTTAGTAATTACATTAATAATAAGCTCTACTAATACTTGGTGATGTTGTTAGGTGATATATTTTGATCACTAGCAGGCATTTTCTTGACATTCTCAAGAAGTTGTGTGAGTTCTCCATGAACGAAATCAAACCGTTCCTTGGAGATGAATGATTCTGAAAATAAAGCTGCAGTAAGTGAATGAAAGGCTTGAGAATACTCATCCTTGCTGTTGGTAATTATCCGATCACCCAATCGCCACCTCAGCAGAAAATATTTTTCCGGGATTTGAAAGTAGTTCTTCACAACAAGAATGCGAATAGCATGCCGGCATAATATTCCAGAATGTTCAAATTCTTTACAAGAACAATGAACCTGTTCATCATCCGGAAGCCATATGACAAGACACTCTCTTTCCATTCTTTTGTAGTGCCTCAGAATGTACGAGCCATTAGCCATTTCAGTTAATGAGAACTGCATGGACTGCATGATTTCGTACTGCAGGGCTCTAAATGCAAAAGGCGTAAGAATGGACCGTGCATGCTCCTCCAAAGGGATGCATGTTTTTATGGGCAAATACAAGATTTCTTCCCTTTTATCACTCCCAAAGTTTGCAGCAATAGTAACCTGTGAGAGTGTAATAAATACAATTAGGGAACAAGAACATTTTACCATCCCAATTCCCAGAGCCATTTTTCACATATTACCAACTCTAATATTTTTCACCCACGTCCTTAACTTCACGAATTTTACAGTCACCTCTTACCAATTTTTGGCGAAAATTTTGCCTAAAAACACATGTAATAGACTTGCATGAATTTCCTAGATTTATGAAGTTTCTTTGGAACAAATATCTGTAATTTTTAGGAGTTTAGGTGAACATTTTCCTCAAATATAGGCATGAGCTAGTAATGTGCAACAATTTACATCGTTCAGGAGGCAAAGTGTACAAATTGTTGTCGTTGTGACGTTTGAAGGTTTTCATCCCTAATATAAACATTTTGTTAGTATTAATAAGTAATTAGTGTCTCTCTTCCATAGCAGCTTAAGCACTAAAATGAGATGGTTATTGAACACCGAATAATATTTAAGATTCAAAGAAAAAACCTGTTTGAAAAAGCACATCAACGAGGACTGTACGCTCAGCATATTCTTCAAGAATATCTCTACTGCTTTAGAATACTCAGGAGTCAAAATACGGGCCACGAAGAAATTGCGAATATGGCAAAACGGCCAACACGTTCGATAAGAGAAAAGAAGAGAAATATGCTTATCCGATCCAATACCAAATCGATTAACCATATGATTCCACTGCTGCTCAAAATCCTCCACATTTTCCAGATGACACAACACATTAAATTCAGATTTAAACTCCGAATACTGCACACCAAGCTGTGGAGAAAACCAACTAGACATTTTGGAGAACACTTGCCATATGGATATAATATGTTTGGTATTAGGCATCTCAATTGCAAGTGCATCTCTCAAGCCCGAATCCATATCAGTCACCATAACCTGAGGCTGCCTTCCCCTAGTAAATCTAACAAAAACTTGTAGGGCCCACGAAAACGACTTGCATGTCTCATCTTGAAGCATAGTGCATCCAAATAAGATGGGACGACCATGATTGTCTATACCAAACCACATGCCAAGAATCATACCATAAGTGATCGAATGATAAGACGTGTCAATTACAACAACATCACCAAAAGGCAGAAAAGCCCGGACCGATTCTCCATAAGCCCAACCAATATTTTCAACTTTTCCATTCTCATCGGTTGTGAAATCATAAACAAAGCCTTCATCCCTCTCTGTTTCCAATTTGCATGCTTCTAGAAGCTCCATTAGATCATTGTCACGCTTCATGGTAAGCATGGTATCGTTTTCTTGAACAGTTTTCTTACATGACCTAACAAAGTTCCTAACATCTTTCTCTATAAAAGGCAACTGCCCAGGTTGAACACCCTTCTCCAATTCAAGCAACTTCACAATCCGATTAACAGGGAAACCAGCTTTCGAAAGGAGAAGAATCCGTTCTTGATCAGCTTCTTCAATCTTCCTATACGCTGGTAACAACCGGACCTGATCATCCTCCAATAACTCATGGTTGTGAACATTACTAAACTGAGATATATACCATTGAGGAACACCATTTACAATTTCTTTAGTTAAATACAGCTTTGCGTCGCATCCACACCGCACAGATTTCCTATCTCTGGGATGCTCCACATTGGCCTTCTTCCTAGGCTGATTAAAACCCGAACGGTAACAGACAAAATCCCTTCTATAAACGCCTAAATTTTGGCTTTCGGTCGAACGTGCTTTCCGGATAGAAAATCCATTCTTGCGTGCGAATATGGTATAGTATTCAAATGCTTCATCATCACTTTTAAATATCTGACCAACATAAGGGGTGAAAACTGCTTCGTGTGATGATGTCGACGACAGTTCACTTTTTAAAGATTGAGATGCTACTTCGTTTTGATCATCTCCTTCATACTTGATGTAACACTTCCAATCTCCACAAGGGCATTGCAGCCTTCTAATCCAAATGTCATGCAGAGGCTTCACTGCCATTAAAGCTTCCAAGCGGCGTATCAGCTTAAGAGTTTTGAATAATCCAGTTAGCATAGCGCAAAATTCATAACTTAAGAGTGAAAAACGCAACTTGTACAAACTTCATAAGTAACTGTGAAAGAAAGTGTTCAAACAACCAATTCAATACTGAGGCTTCACTGATGGAAACAATCTAAGGTGCCCACTTCATGAAAAAGGATACACACACACATTGCAAACATTAGAAGAAGAAAAGGAGAAAGTTCAGCTAAAAGGTGTGAGCTAACAATATTGATTGATGCAATATTTCAGAGACGAGGCAGACTAATCTTCAAATACTCCATAGATGTCTAAATGAGAGAATTAACGACAGCAATGAAACAAATTGTGTGGGACGCCTGCATAAATTCAGGAAAAAGAAACAAGAGAATGGCAGAAGAATAATTGAAAATAATTACCTGAATCAGCTGAAATTTGGATAAACCTTCAAGAAGCTCTTACATTTTCTTGGCCCCCTGATTCTCCGCTACGCGCAATCAATCAGCTACAGTTTCTTTCTTCAAGGTTCAATCTTTCTTTCTGCATAACTTTCTCAGTCTACAGTGGAGTGAAGTCAATTGTTTGGGAGTTGGGATTGATTATTCAGAAAACACGTGGCCAAATAGGCTTTTAAGTGGGCCTGCCTTCACCAACATATTGGGCTTCATAAAATTGTTTCCAAGTTTTTACATAATAAAATGGGCTTGATTGAATCTGTCAAATTAGAAATAGAAAATAATATGTTTTCAGCCAGGGCATTATAAAGTTTTTTTTTTTCCTTCTTTTATATTTATCGGGTAATATCATATAAATCCCCAATTGGACATCACATTTTTACTTAACTCCCCAATTGAGCATCATATTTTTACTTAACTCCCAACGTATAATTTTCACATAATGTAGTATAAATATGGTATAATGTAGTATCTATATTCTATAATGTCGTATAATTTTAAAAATAGAGTGTATCCACAAGTGTTATGAATATATTCTAACTCTCCAAATATGTAGTATAATTTTCACAAAATGTAGTATAAATATAGTATAATGTAGTATCTATATCCTATAATATAGTATAATTTTATGGGGAGTAAAATAAAAATGTGAACAGTAGAGGAGAGTGATTTGAAATTACCCCAACATTTATTTATTTATTCAGTAGAAGTTTCTCATTTAGCCTTAGATTTAATATCAACACTTCTTCTCGTGGTTTTGATTTGTAGGAATTACTTACTTATTTGCAAAATATATTGGCAAACTTCTTTGTGTTACACATAGTAAACTTATGACATCTTCTGGAAGGCAGAAATAGCCTTGAATTACACAAGAAAATGAGAGCATTCTTCAAGTAGCCTAGTGTTAGTCCCTTGAAGGTTGGCTAGGTTGGCACGGTGGGGGAACGTGCCAACCCGAAGTAAAGATGCTGGCTTGGTGCAGCATCAGACTTGGCTAGGATGGGGCCAAGTATTACGCACGGTGAGCTGGGCGCCGGGCGAGGTCACGGGTGTTGGCTAAGGCATGCACGCACGGGTTGCGCGCATCGCACGAGTCTTGCGGAAAATAATGGCTAAGGCATGGGCTGCGCGCAATGGCAGCAGGCCTTGGCGCACGCTGAGCAGGCAGCGTGCGCACAAGTGTGCGAGGGGTGCACAGGCAGCGCTAGGCGTGCGCGAAGCAAGGCGGGCGCGTGCGGGCAAGCGCTAGGCGCGCGCACAAGGGCAAGGCAGCGCGCGCAGATCTGGGCGTGCGCGGACTAGGCGACGCGCACAGCGGTTGGCGCGCGCGAGGATTGCGGGAGCGGTTTTCCTTGGCGGGAACGGTTTTGCTCCTAGGCGCGCCTAAAGCTGAAGATTCAAAGAGACGGTTATTCCACAACTTGCATGCGGCAGTTATGGAGCGCAAGTGGGGCTGATGAGGCAATTCCAGACTTGGTGAAAACCGCTCACTAAGTGCATGACTCAACTGACCCGTTTGACCTAGCTATGGGGGATGTCCATAGCAGTTATACTTGAGAGTATATTAAGGCCTTGAGCTGCACGAAAATACTCAGTGTGTGCAAGCCTTGGGCAAGTCCTTGTATTAAGAAGTGCGAGTATTAATAGAAGGTTGGGAATTTTCCCGTA
>JBBMKE010000011.1:13892944-13920087 GCA_037834125.1 Lippia alba | reverse complement strand
GTACTCAGTCGAAAGCATGTACATATTATGAATAAGCTGCCCTTATATCTTATCTCAGCATGTTACTATATCATACTTATTCTTTTTTTTGCGATATATTTCGGTTATAATAAAGTTCTCACTTTTCGTGTGTACTACTGTCCCCATTTATTTACTAGTTTTAAATTTCTCTATCTTTCGCTGCGTTATGCCTTGAACTCTATTAAGTACCGTTTAAACCGTTTGTCGTAGTATTTCCTGAGTGTAGGTCTAAACTTCACTTGGGGAGTATTGCGGTGCGGGGGTTGTAGTGCTAGGGGAGGTGCTACATTATGAGTGAAATTTTAAATACTTAAAACCACGCAAAAAAATAAAATAAAGAGAAAATTTAAAGATTTTATAGTTAGATACCTTAGTCACCTAGATGCTAATTATACAATGTGATAAGGTGATAAGTATGGTTAATTAGGAAAGCAAATTGCATGGTTATTGGACAATAATAAGATGATTAATTATTGAATTGATTAAGGATAAATTAAATCTAAAAATCATGTAATTGATTAATCAATCAATTAAATGATTTCTTGCGTTGATCAATATTTTTTTATCCTAAAAACATAAAACATATTTCTTCGTTATGGATTAGGTCTAGAATTACCGAATAATAATTACGATGGGTGAATATGCGCATAATGCATATATGATTAAGATGCGCTGGTGAATCGATTAATAGGAAAAAGTAAAAACTATCATGTATACGCAATTTATATTTTATATCAAAATTCATAAGCTTTAATTTCTTTGATAGATGGGCTTGGGCTAAATAACGATTGAAATCTCATGCTTTATCTTTTGTTGGGGCTAGTTTTGGACTTCTAACTACACTAATAAGAGTCATGGGCTTACTTGGGCTTCTATTAAAAATACCAATATTTTATTCAATTTTAGATTATGAAATAATGCACGTAAAATCATTTCAAGAAAGTTTTAAAAAAAAATTCATTTCAAGAAAGTTTATACACTTTTGAAAAAAAAAAAAAAAAGAAGAAGTTCATTCTCACCAATATTTAAAAAAAAAGTTATGTTACAAATTTCAAGTACAAAAGAAATTAATCTTAATTTCAGTGGACTTCAACTCAAATAAAAAAATATAAAAGAACATAATTATACTAGGAAAATAAAAACAGGGTCACATTTTGGACAATTTTAAGAAAATATCAAAGTCATCTATAGACAAATATCATAATTCATTTCCAATATGTTTTTACATAAATTAGTATTCATTCATATTTTATTTTCTCAACTCTTCTCCCAAAAAGCTGAGACGATGCCACGATGCAAAACATTATAGATTATGGAAAATTATAGTCATACCCGGTTTGGTCGAACACAACCAATTAAAAAGACAAGTCTATTACTCTTGTCATTGGTCACTCCCTCTAAATTTTTCATCAATTACACGACAAGTGCAAAACACTATAACTCTCATTATACCGATTCGGCCGAGCCTATTACGCCTACTAGCATGAACCCCAAATGAGGAGAATAACGAACCACGTCACAGAGAATTCAGACCAATTAGAGCACTCCAAAGAAATCAAAGACGCAATCCCACATAGTAGTGGCTGTTGTTAAGGAAGCCCGATTTTCAACTTTTTTTTCGTTTAATGGCGTATTAGTCCGACCCCATAGAAAATGTGGTCTTGTCTGTACCTGTTTCCGCTTCATAATATCTGATTCGCGGTCTTTATGGTGAAACATACTACATAGTTGAAGAAAGTTGGAATCTTTTTTCCCCTTTGTTTGAATTTTCTCTTGGGTTTGTGGAGAAAAAGCTTCTGCTTCTGCTTTTGCTGCTTCGTCCTTGTTGAGTTTTAGCTCGAAGGTTGGTTTTCTTGATCAATTATATGTTGTGGGCTTTGAGTTTAATTGATCCTATGTTTAGATGTCTGATTTTTAATGTTTTCTTTGGGTGCTTCAATTTGTTTCATTTAATCTTGCGTGGTTGGAATTCTTTGTAAAATTTTATCCCATATCGATTTTCATGTGTTTTTATGATTAACTCAAGCGTACCTTTATCATCATACTTTCAAGAACTTGCTAACATTGTTTTGCCCATCTTGAATTTCTGCACAGCACGTCATTTTTTCACGTAATTATGAGTATAATCATTTATCTGAGTGTAGTTCTGGCTTTTGCCAATCATTTTGGTACTTATTCTGATGTTTAATCTAATTATTCAGCTTTTCCTTGGGTTCTTACACCTCTGATGGCGGCAATGCTGGCTTCGTATAGCTGCTGCTGCCGCATTGGAGACGAACATAGTTTTTTAGGATCATTAACAAACATTAATCCTCCAAAGTTGGACAAGAATCTTGTTAAAACTAGGAAAATCCAAAGTTTTCGTGTGAGATCACAGCGAACTGAATCGCCCACGAAATTAGGCACAAATGGTCGCGCAGTCAAGATGGTCCCCACGACCGAGGTTAGAAAAAGAACATCATCACCCTCCATAGGCACCCCCAATGGTTCCTTGAAGAACATCAATGGAAAAGATTCTGTTAAAGCTGGAAGTTTGGTTAAGCAAAACCCGACTCCACCCCTTTCAAGAAAAGGTACAGAGCTCCCACCTATTGAAGGTGTGAAAGTTTTACCTTCAGATGAAGGATTTAGTTGGGCAAGTGAAAATTACAACTCCATCCAAAGAAGCATAGATGTTTGGTCCTTTGTTCTTACACTTCGGGTTCGTATTCTTTTGGACAATGCTAAGTGGACGTACGTTGGAGGGTTCTCTGAGGATAAGCAGGTCGGTTTATGCACAAAGTTTGATGTAATTTAATGCTAGATTTCGAAGATTGGATTTTTATTTACTCTGTTAGCAACTTGTGTTATATAAGCTCCAGTTTGATCTTTAGGCGAAGAGAAGGCGAGGAACAGCCTCGTGGTTAAGGGAAAGTGTGTTGCAACTCGGCCCGACTTTCATCAAACTTGGTCAATTGTCTTCGACAAGATCTGATTTATTTCCTAAAGAATTTGTCGAAGAGCTTGCCAAGTTGCAGGTATCATCTAAGACGTGTTTATTCAGAAATAAGATAGAATGTAGGGATAATTACATTGACATACCATGTGGCTTGACATAATTATACAAACTTCCCCTGTGATTTGAGAAATTACAAAATCATCCCCTATCAAGGAATTAACATTATATTTGGGTTCATCAGTATTAGTATTTCATCTCTACATTTTTTATGAATACCTTATTTTCCCTTGACACTACCTGATCAATATATATTTTAAATCCATGACTATAATAGCATCTGTTACGCCAAATCTTAGAGTATGGTAGGGGAATTTTTTTTAATTTATCAAACTCAGGGAAAGTTTTTGTAATTTGGACTAAACCTCAGGGTACTTCAGTGTAATTATCCCTAAAGTATATATAGATTTACATTATTTAGCTTTGAAAACTACAGGATAGAGTACCTGCATTTTCACCAAGCAAAGCAAAGAGCTTCATCGAGAAGGAATTGGGTGCACCGATACATATATTGTTCAAGGAGTTTGAAGAATTACCGATTGCTGCTGCTAGTCTTGGTCAGGTGTCTTTCTTTGTCCTTAAAACAGAAACATGCCAATTCATGTCGTAATAAATATTATTTACATTTTTCGTGTGCTATTAATTTGCAATCAAATGCTCCCGTTTATGCTGATTGGTTGTTTTGGGATCTTGTTAGGTACACAGGGCTATCTTGCATAATGGAGAGAAAGTAGTTGTGAAAGTACAACGGCCGGGATTAAAAAAACTCTTCGATATTGATCTTAGTGAGTGTTGGATACTTATTTCATCGAAGGATTATTTTGTTTATTTGCAATGTAATACTAACTGTTCATTGTTGTAAAACCAGAAAATTTAAAGCTGATTGCTGAATACTTCCAGAGGAGTGAAACTCTCGGCGGTCCAACAAGGGATTGGGTTGGAATATATGAAGAATGTGCCAAGTAAGATACACAACAAATGATGTGAACAATATTGAAATTTTATGATAAATCAAACATTCCACATTGTATGAGTTAAAATGATTTCTTATGTCTCATGAAAATAAAGGATCTTGTATGAGGAAATCGATTATGTGAACGAAGGAAAGAATGCTGATAGGTTTCGTCGGGATTTTCGAAATATAAAGTGGGTTCGAGTACCTGTATGTACCTCCTTAAAATATCTTCTTTTCCTCTTATAATTTTTAGTTTTTGTTATGTCTCACGTTCATATTTTCTATTCATTCTAGATGGTCTACTGGGATTATACAGCTAAAAAGGTGTTGACATTGGAGTATGTTCCTGGTATTTATCTTAGCTCTCTTGTTACTTAATTTAAACATACCTTATTTGAAAATTTTGCTTTTCAACCTCAATATGTATTGAATATCTTGCGATTCTTATATACTTTCACCATTTTATTCAGGTATCAAAATAAACCAATTAGATACAATAGATGCGCGAGGTTTTAATCGATCAACTATTTCTTCACATGCCATTGAAGCCTACTTAATTCAAGTGAGCTCCCAGCATTTCATAAGATCAAATTTACTTCATACATTATTTTCTTATCACTATTATAGCTCTTGAATTTCCATAACAATTGCTTCCACTTCTGTTACCATTACAGATACTCAAGACTGGTTTCTTTCATGCTGATCCCCATCCCGGAAACCTTGCTATTGATGTGGACGAAGCACTCATATACTATGACTTCGGTATGATGGGAGATATTAAGAGCTTTACAAGGGAGAGGTTGTTAGAGCTTTTCTACTCTGTTTATGAGAAGGATGCAAAAAAGGTACATTTCGTATTAAGAAAATTACAAATACCCTCTTCTAATAACCATCATTCAACTATGAGATGTAAGGGCACTATGTATGTTATGAAATTGTTGTAGCTAATTCTAAAGCATTTGACGCAGGTTATGCAAAATCTCATAGATCTTGGAGCACTTCAGCCAACAGGGGACTTGTCAGCTGTATGTTGCCTTTACAAACAATTTAATATGTACCAAAAAAATATTAACAATTTAACATATATATTTTCTGTTGATTGACTTGTAAGTTGTAACCTGATTATATGATTTACTTTTTATATATATATATTTTATTGGAGTATAGGTGAGGAGATCAGTACAGTTTTTCTTGGACAATTTGTTAAATCAAAGACCGGATCAGCAGCAAACTCTATCTGCAATTGGCGAGGTACGAAGAAAGTCCCATCGATTGTTTATTCATGCAAATAATTCATACGTTGTTACAGATTGGCATGAATTCATGATAATAATATCATGATTTTGGCTTGTGATATAAGCATTCTTATTGCAAGTTAAATAAATTGAAGATATTATTTATCAGGATTTGTTCGCAATTGCAACTGATCAGCCTTTCCGGTTTCCTTCTACCTTTACGTTTGTGCTGAGAGCATTTTCAACACTTGAAGGTCATCTCTTCTCCCTCTCTCTCTCTCCCTCTCCAGACAACACACATTAAATACATTGAATTTTTTTTTTTTTTGGTTGGATCAAAATTCTGTAATATCTCAAATATGCAATGTTATCATCGGCATTGCTGTTTTTCATGATTTCTGATGTTATTTGATGCTCTTACAGGAATTGGCTATACTCTGGATCCCGATTTCTCCTTCCCAAAGATTGCTGCACCATATGCTCAGGTAACAAAGCTACCTTAAGCTGCTATTTTATTTTTTCTACTAAAACATGTAGAAGTCTATTCAACATATATAACTCAAACTGTTTTACAATATTTCTGCAGGAGCTCTTGGACTTAAGACAGCAACGGACGACTGGAACACAACTTGTTCAAGAAATAAGAAAACAAGCTGATGATGTACTGTATAAACGCTCCGCTTCGTTCTCATTTATTTTAATTTAAAATTATGACTATCATAAGGTGCATTGCCAAATCTTAAGTATCATGTGGCGTGAAGTTTTTGTAATTTCTCAAACTTCAGGGGAAGTTCTTGTAACTGGGCCAAACCTCATGGTATGTCAGTGTAATTATCCCTATTGGTAATGAAGTTCTGTTGTTTTTTCAGGCAAGATCATCCACAATCTCCATGCCTTATCGAGTCCAACGCATAGAAGACATTGTCAAACAGCTTGAGTCCGGTGATCTTAAGCTTCGAGTCCGAGTTCTTGAGGTGATTTTTATTTTAAATTTTCATTCTTCAATGAGATCCTTGCGGTTTCAATTACAATTCAACAAAAGAAAAACTGAAAAAAAGAGAAAACCGTATTTCTCAGTCGGAGAGAGCCGCTCGAAAAGCAACCATACTGCAAATGGCAACAATATATACAGTATTCGGAGGTACCCTTCTAAATATTGGAATGACGTTTACAAACCAAGGCAATCAACTTGTTGGAAACGGTTCTTTCGTCGCCGCAGGTGAGCCTTTTCAAACTCCGAGCCTGTTTTCCAGGCCCGAAAGTCTGGAAATCTTAATTTAAAAGCAAAATATCTTTATTTCTTTTGCATGGTGCTAATAAACTCCATGGAATGCAGGTGTTTTCCTGACTTTGTTTATAAGATCCATGCAAAGGGTGCAAAAGCTTGACAAGTTTGAGAAAATGATCTGATTTTCCATGTACAGGCTTTCTTCTCATTGTTTACATTGATCATACCTACCTGCTTAAATGATGAAAAGGGGTATATATTGATTGTGGAAGAATTTTAGATATATATGTTGGAATTTTTAGGTTAATACAGGAATTGAGGGGGGTTGAAGGTGTAAAGGGATGATATATATTCTTTCAGTCCAAAAATGAATGGAAATCAATACACAAATGTTCGATTTTATGTTGATTCTCTTCAATATTCAGTGAAAATGTAAAATCATATTTTCCTCTCTCCTTATAATTTGGTGCATTTTCTTACTTTCGGATTCTTAGTTCAATGTAAAAGAGTTCTTGAGTTGCCTATTTGTGAAGTGTGTACTCTACGTATTTGATTTAAATTTGTTAAGATGCATGCACAAAATTGTGGTTATATGTCACTTTATGGAGAGACAATACTAAAAGAAATAGGCAATTAAGTAATTCTATTTTTGCACTGTATTATTAATATATTGCCCCAAAAAGTCAAAAGAGGATAGCAATTTATTTTCTTTTTTATAATATTTTTGTTGGAATGAGAGGAATATAAAAATACATATGAAAAATGTAACAAATTGAATTTTGAAGGCATGGTCAAGCCTATAGCCAATATACATAAGATTATAAATACATGCATTTATTTTATTTAATAATTAATGTACTATTTTCTGTACTTGGATTGTTCTTTAATATTATAATAAATAGTAAATGAAGGTTGGCTAAATTGCTAAGCACATGAATTTGGACTTAGTAATTACTATAAAAGTCAATTGGGGGCTCCTAAAATGGGTTAGGTATTCACATATTTTTCTTTTATTTCACATTAGTGGGTAGACCCTTTTTATTTTTATTTTTTTCATTTTTTAAATGGGAAAGGGATTTTATATGCGTGTGAAAGTGTTGGAGTCAATAACTCAATGCTTGAGCCCTCAAATTCCATTAAAAACAAACAAAAGATCCTATTTCTCATCTAAGTACACAATTTATTAATTTAGATGAACACATTTTATCTAACCCAACATATTATGATCGTACTGAATCTCATAAAAGTCCCAAACATAAGTATGTTTTGAATGAAAGTATTACCACATTATATAACCTCTTAAAAAACGTTTTTGTTGCGCTAAAAGAAAATAATAATAAATCCAACAAGTATGTGTACACTTTTAAAAATGTAGTCTTGTCCCATCAGTCACTATGTTGGACATATTCACAAATTGAATTTAAGAAAAAATATTCTACAATTACGTTCTTTTAATATTGTATCGTATTTATATCGTCCATGTGTATTCGTACATCTCAATAAATGTATAAAAATAAAATTAAAAAGAAAGAAAGAAAGAAAAGAAGATTAGGGATGAGGGTTAGTAACATTCCATTATAGTCCAAAGTACCAAACAAATAGAATATGATTAGATTTAACAACACTAGTATAAAATAAAGTAATAAACCCAACTGCAGATCCACAAATGTGGTTGGTATGATTCGATACAAACTAAGTGACATTTTATCAAACAAATCCAAAATATTCACAACTCTCGTGATTATTTGACTCTCTCACATTTAGTTGGCCTCAATCTTAACCAAGTAATTTCCCCCACACTTTGAGGTAAACACATGACATTAGTCAAACAAATCCCATATTTTTTATTTAATATATTCCAGTCTAAATTGTTGTTGGTTTAAGTGCACAATTATACATTTATTTAGTATTAAGGATAATTCATAATACATTTTCTAAAAGTAAAAATATTAAATGAGTATAATATGAATCATTTATGATACATAGAAATGAAAAAGTTTGATATATATTTTTAAAATATATTATATAAAAGGTATTCGATATGTGTACAAATACGGATACAACTATACGAATACGATATGATACAAATATGAAAATATAATTTTTTTTAAACTTTCTATGTGAGTGTTAAGTATTCGATACGAGTATCCCACAAGACGTGATTAGCAAAATAATAAAGATTCCCTAATCTAATTTGTAGTGGTTTAAATTAAATTAAGGGAATTAACGAGTGAGGAAAGCCACTGAAAACATAAATTCTTTCTAAGTCAATTCTTCAAAAATACACGCACTACACACTGAGCAGCCGCCCCTGTAGGCTGTGTAGCTCTCTATATATGTACTAAGCTAACTTCCTCGGATTTCCATTCTTGCCTTGTTTCTTTCACACCTCAGTATTTTCTCAGCTCTAGCGACGTCAATCAGGTACTTGTTCTTGTCTTTATGCATGTTTCGATGCGTTTGCAGTAGCTGGATTTCGTTTTTCTTGTATCCGATCAAGTTTTCTTGAATCCTTAAAATTTTCATGCAAATTCACACGAAACAGCTTGTTTGATTGTTTTGCTTGATGAATGTTTCTGGGTTTTGTGAAAGATCTGATTTTTGGATCAGTGGCGCACTTTTTAAGGTGTGAATTTTAATGGGCCTACTTGTATGAATGGAGATCTGTGAGTGTTTATTATGTCTATGTTGAAAGGGAAAAGAGAAGGAAAACAGAGTCTGAGATGGTAATGGTGGAGAATTGGAAGTTTATTATGATGCAGTCGGATTAGTTGTTAATTAGATAAGGTTTAGTTGTTTTTAAATTTGGATATATTGTGCTTATTTTGTGAAGCATTGTGGGATCAGTATGTATTTTGCATCTAAAATTTGATGGAATGTGTTAATACAGGCATTAATTTGTTATACAAAAGCTGATCATGGCGCCAGCGGCCGCAGGGGATTCAATTAAGCCAAGAGGTACAGTCCTTTGCTCTTCTTTTTCTAATATAAAGTTCTATGAAACTAGCTGCAGTACATGCTCCAGATAGTTTTGCTTCTGTGTGTGTGTGTGTGTTTGTATTTTGCTGAATCTTAGGGATTTTGACCAAGCAAAGTTTCATCTTTAGCCTAGTCTTTCTCTTTAGTATGCTTGAAGCTACTGGACTTCGGAAAATATATTTGCGTATGATACCTTGTCATCATCTAGTGCCAAATATATTTTCCGAAGTCCAGATAGGAATTTCTTTTTCATGTGACTGACATACTCGTACCAAATTCAAGAAATTTTATGCCTTTTTTTGGGTCTAAACGAATAAACTAAATATGACCGACACACTATAGCCTTTAAGTCTATGATTTTGAGCAAAATACGACCTTTTGTATTGTTTCTATTCTCTTAATGTTGTCTGAACAACTGAGAAGCTCATTATCATAGTATAATTATGTTTGATGCCTATAGTCTTGTTCTCATATACTATCCTTTAATCCAGATGTCTGCATTGTTGGTGTCGCCCGGACACCTATGGGCGGCTTTTTGGGTTCTCTGTCGTCATTACCTGCTACCAAGCTTGGATCTATTGCTATTGAGAGTAAGATTACGAATTTGCCGCTCTGTCATTCCTTTAACTATTAGCATTTAAGGTTTCTAACTTATTTTTCTCAAAATTCAGGTGCTCTTAAGAGAGCAAATATTGAACCGTCACTTGTACAAGAAGTTATCTTCGGAAATGTACTAAGTGCAAATTTAGGACAGGCACCTGCTAGACAGGCAGCCATAGGTGCAGGGATCCCCAATACAGTTGTTTGCACAACTGTAAACAAAGTTTGTGCCTCTGGAATGAAAGGTCTGTCTTGATTTCATGTGGAAATGTTTTATTTAGTTAACTGGACCTTATATTAAAGTGTTATTCGATGCTGAATCTTTACTTTTTCGCCATTACAGCTACTATGCTAGCAGCTCAAAGTATCCAGTTGGGCATCAATGATGTCGTTGTGGCTGGTGGCATGGAAAGTATGTCTAACGTCCCTAAATACCTGGCTGAAGCAAGGTTGGTACTCCGGAGTTTTAAAATCAAACATGAAGTTTCTTAAGATTGATGGTTTTCCAAAGGCAAGTTCATTATTCAGTCGATTGCTTATTTTCTTTTGTGTTGGCATATTCTAGGAAAGGATCTAGACTCGGGCATGATTCTCTTGTTGATGGAATGCTGAAAGATGGGCTGTGGGATGTGTATAATGATTTCGGTATGGGGGTTTGTGCTGAATTATGTGCTGAACACCATAACATTACAAGAGAGCAGCAGGTATATAACTAAGTTTTACACTCCCGTCTCCTTTTTCAGTCTTTCAGTTCTTCTTCTTCTTATGCTCATCTTTAAATTAATAAAATCTGTAGCGAACGAGTTTGATATTTATACCACTTAATATATGCAGGATGACTATGCAGTCCAAAGCTTTGAGCGTGGAATTGCTGCTCAAGATGCTGGTGCATTTACATGGGAGATTGTTCCTGTAAGATAACTTCATCTTATATCATAGACGTAGATGTATCTCAATATTTGTCTCCCCCACCCTCCTTTTTATCTTTTTGGGTTTTTACATTATGAACTGTAATTTATGCAGGTCGAGGTACCTGGAGGCAGAGGAAGACCATCCACAATTGTCGACAAGGATGAAGGTCTAGGAAAGGTGAATTCACCAACCATTTTGTGTGTGAGAGGTTTGTAAATTCATTTGGAATTATTCCTCAGTACTAAATACTTCTTTTCTGCGGTAAGTTTGATGCTGCGAAGTTGAGAAAGCTAAGACCGAGTTTCAAGGAAACTGGCGGATCTGTCACAGCCGGCAATGCATCGAGCATAAGGTCTCTGATTATGTTTCGTATGTGTTTGATGAACTGATTATGTTATCAGTTTACACTCATTTTCACGAAAGGCTTAGATATTCTTTAAAAGTTGCTGATGATAAGAATTTGATGTAATTTCCAGCGATGGTGCTGCTGCTCTTGTTTTAGTAAGTGGAGAGACGGCTATCAAGCTCGGCCTGGAAGTCATTGCAAAGATCTCAGGATACGCTGATGCTGCTCAGGTAGAGTGTGTGTTTGTGTGTGTGTGAGAGAGAGAGACACACACACAAAGAGAGAGAGAGAGAAACCCCATTTGTGTGCTTTCTCATTTCAGTCTTAACGATTACGTTCTTAACAGTAAATTAGACACACACACAAAGAGAGAGAGAGAGAGAGAGAGAGAGACCCCGTTTGCGTGCGTCTAATTTCAATTCATAAAGATTGTGTTCTTAATGTTAAATCAAACACATTGGCAGGCGCCAGAATTATTTACAACCTCTCCGGCACTTGCAATTCCTAAGGCAATTTCCAATGCTGGTCTAGAAGCATCTCAAGTCGATTATTATGAAATCAATGAAGCCTTTGCGGTATGTTGTCATGCTTTCTTCACTTAAGCAATCAGGAAATGCTGCGTGCTTAAATATTCTCGTCATCTTATTTTGCAATTACGATCTATTGCAGGTCGTGGCTCTTGCAAATCAGAAGCTATTGAGTCTCAATCCAGTGAGTTCTCAGCGTCAAATTTTAATCTTTATCGACCATATGAAGTTAAAATAATAAAAATAGAAGTTGCAATAGATTGGATTCCATCGTTCTAAAATGGTATATTTTGCAGGAGAAAGTCAATATACATGGTGGAGCCGTATCATTGGGGCATCCTCTCGGCTGCAGTGGAGCTCGCATCTTGGTCACCCTTCTGGGGGTATGTTTCCTTCCACCATCAGTCCAAATTTAGCTGAAGTTGATGTTTGTAAACATGTCGAAATTTGTGTTTTCTTAGGTTTTGAGGCAGAAGAATGGAAAGATTGGTGTAGCCGGTGTATGCAATGGAGGTGGAGGTGCTTCAGCCCTTGTCTTAGAGCTCATGTAATATTTTCTGTTTTCTTTTGGGGGTAAGTCTAAGCTTCCGATCTGCATATTAAGCTAACGCTAGAAAAACATTTGCTTGCTTGCATCCGGTTATCATCATCTTTAAACGCCTCAACTTCAGGTTTCTTGGGTTCCTACAGTATTTTACAACTAATTTTGATTTCTGCAGATTTGTTTCTGACAACGTACGTTGCAATAGAGCCGAAACTGTCGTTTCTTGGCAGCGACGTTGATGAGAGACCATGATTGAACTAGATTTGTGTTTACTATCTTTCAGTTTAGATGAAATTGTTCTTGATTTTTTTTCACCTTTTCGATCTATCCAATAAATTTACTGTACCTGTAGAAGCGAATGTACTCAACAAGATAAGAGCTACGTGTGTGTTTAATCGAACAATCGGAACTTTTCTGTCGTTTGAAGGCAAATTCAGCGCAAAATAGATGAAACTGTTGTGTGTACTAGTTCTCTTGTGGTCTACATGATGGCAAGTTTTATTAGGGACTCTTTGAACCACATGCTATAGTTAGGCTTCATCAAAATACAACCAAAAATCTTGGCTCCGTCCCTGTTCGTGAACGTCGACTATAAAAGCACGTAACGTACGTTACGCGTGCCAACGACGAAACAGTTGGCAATGCCAAGATGAAAAAGAAAAAGAGAATGAATTAAATTAAAATATCTGTGCAAATTCTAGACTCTAGATGTTGCAAGCTTTCGCTCGAAGAGTTGTTGAAGGAGGTAAACCTGAAGGAAGCTGATTGCAACAAGTGCTACTGATTCAAAAACTGCCTTGTGCACTGCTTTCTGATTCATGACTTCATATACTGCAATTACCATTGCACTCGATTAGTAAGGAAAACAAGAAAGGAAAGATATAGTCAGTTTCCCTAGCATGCAGTGGCGGAGTCAGGACCCCGAGTCGACCCCAACCCTTTACCGCCATAATTGATACTATGTATGTGAGAGTAATTTTGAAACAAGGGGATCACCAGCAGGCAGATTAGAGTTTATAAACCGACAAAATTCCTTAAATCCTTTCGAGGTATGGCGAAAGACATATATTTATCATCATGAATACAGTAACCGATTGAATATGAAACTTCAAATTATAGGAGTTGTTTTAATCAGTTTCACTTGTCAATCAAAATTCAAAGATATCAAGAATTATAAGTAGTGATTACCAAGTCCTTGGCGGTCGGTCTGCGCCTCCAACCAATGCTGTTCAAACTGAATGCTGTACAGAGCTTCTTCTAGCTTGGATATCAGCTCCAACATTGGGTTGAAATGTTCTGCAGTGCACGCAAACAACAATTACATTAATACAAACATCACGATATATATATATATATATACGTACATACGTACCATCGGTTACATGTTGGTCGTGATACAAGAAATGGCTAACATGCACATCAAAGTCGACAGTCTCCTTGTAAGGCGACTTGTTGATGAAACAGAACTGGTAAAGACCCTTCTTCTGCGCAAGAAACTCGAATTTGCCCATCGTCTTGTCGTGGAAATCGTGGATCTGCTCCCCCGATGGCTTTTTTATCTGAACGTACAATTTTAAAAACATAAATCTATAGAGGCTAATGAGAATATATTCCAAGGAAAATGTGGGTAAATGCGTACCACGAGATCAATGCGGTCATCGCCGTAGTGGTTCCAGTAGCTGTCGCTCTTGATGACGACGAAGGAGACGTGGACGGTGTCGCCATCGAATCGGATCTCGTGGGTGAGGCACTCCTTCTTGGCGATCATGAATCGGATGGCGAATGCTCCTCGGAATTGAAGCAGTATCAGGGAGAGGATGAGCATCCATGAAGGCATTTTGGTCGACATCTTCATCTTTCTCGAGTCATTTCCCATCTGCTAATATTAATCTTTTAACCAACAATTTTCCTCTCTTGTTTTCTTTGATTTCCAAAAGTTAAATTTTTTAGATGTAACTACGTACATGTATACGTTAATTAATATTCTCTATGTATAAAATGTTTTCTATAGTAAAGTGTCAATAAAAAACGTACTTCTTTAATCGGTGAGATTTTTTATTTCAACTTATTTATTTTAAATATGATTCATCATATATTTTTTTTTATCAATTAATAATAGAGGTAAAAATGATAGTAGTATGATGGTCATAGACATACATAAACCCTTCCCTTCCCCCTAAGTCTTGTCTTTCTCCTCTTTCCCCAAATACGAAATCAAACACTTTCTCTCTCTACAGATTCTTCTATCAATTCAAATCTCCCCAATTGGGTTTGTTAATTCATACGTATTGTTGTTATTTATCTGCGCAGATTGCTATACATATACAGTAGATATAGAGGTGTTGGGGGATCTTGCAACTGAAGAAGAAGATGATGAGCAGTGGGGTTAAGGGAGGTGCAGGTAGGGTTTCGATTCCTGCCGGCGTTAAGAAGACGATCGAGAATATCAAGGAGATTACTGGCCAGAATCACTCTGAGGATGACATTTATGCAATGCTCAAGGAATGTTCCATGGATCCCAATGAGACTGCACAGAAGCTTCTACTTCTCGGTGAACTCTCCCTCTCCCTCTAACTTTAGTGTTTTTTCATTTTAGTCAGCTTTTGTGGTATTTGATCTAGATTCCTACTTTGATCCGTGGTGCCATTTAGAATGGATTGTTGATCTGTTCTGTTTATGTTTTTTTTTTCTTCTTTTTCTGGGGGTGCTTTTTCTTATGCATGCTGAACTGGTATATGCTGGGTATCTGGTGGCAAGAGAAACATAAAATGGAGCTTCTGGTAATGTGTTCTAAGTGTTGTTACACATCCATGAGTTGCCACTTGAGACTAGTTCGATTTTTCTTAATCCTTCTCGTTTCTTTGATGAAGTAGCTTTTTTCCTATTAGAAAGGGGCTGTTTTTGTTGGTGCTGCAGTTCGGAAAGAGCTGTCATTCACATTTCTGCTGCAGCTTAGTTCTTTTCTTTTGATTTTAATTTTTCATTCAGATTTTTTTGGTTCGATTTATCTTAGAATGTGCTTGGGTATTTGGCGTTCTTTTGGCTTCCCTGTGCATTTGTGTAATAATATATTTCAGGTAGAAATATTATTGTTGTAAATTCCTTTGAAGTGAGAGCGTGAAACTCATGAGGTTGTCTGGCAGTTTGCTCATCCCGTCAAATGAGAGTTGAATATTATTTTTGGTCTCCTAGGTGAGTGGTAGAAATTTAACTCATTTAGCTACTGTTCTGATCCCTACTTTATGAGTGACGACATGGGCCTGTAACTAAAACTTGTCGATATGTTCTAATAGCTAAATTTTTTTTTATAATACACACTGTTGTTTCAAGTTTCAAACTTGTGTATAGCTAATTTGTCTTGTTTTAATATTAGTGTATCGTACTTTTTCATTTAAAATTTGTTTGTAAAACAAAGGTTGGTTTTCATTTTTCTTGTTTATATACAAGATACTTTTACTTCTTGTTACGTGTTCTTCTAAATAGCAAGCTAACAATGTTCGTACGTTCTGCAGATACGTTCCATGAAGTAAAAAGTAAACGTGATAGGAGAAAAGAGGTACTGCTAATTTTTCTTTGAAACACCTGTACACTTTGATGGTAAATTGCTACATGTAGGATAAAGCCAGTTTATGTCAACATGTTTGGGTTTCTTTCCATATCTATATATTTTTTAGGTTTTTATTCCTTCATTCAATGGGTAGTGGAAGGATAAATCTTTTGAGCGTCCAATAGTCTTTTGAATTTGAATTATTTTTGTTTAGGAGAAAAACCAAAAACATCAGAACAAAACAAAAGAAAAAGATGCCGTGCCACTGTTTAATAAATTTGTTTAGTACAGGTTCACATCAAAATTCCATCTTCCCACATAACTTCTTGGTTTACTCTGTTTCTATTCTTTTTCTTTTTCATTTTTGCCAAATAAAATTTCATTCAAGCAGAATGTGACTGTGTTTTAATTACTACTTATGCCTCTTCAGAGTCAGAATAAGGAGTCTGCAGAAATGAAATGGAAGCCGGGTATCCAGCAGAGGGCAAATCGAGGAGGTCGTGGGAACTATTCATCACGATACACCTCTCATGGTGAGCTGGAATTTTGATGCCATTGACTAACTCAATCACATGTTTATCTACTGTCCAAAATTTGAACATTATGTTGTATATGTTAATGTTGTGTCCATTCTTGTAAATTACATTTTCAATCATATTGTTTTACTCTGCTGGAGCAGTTCCTTCTCTGCCCTTAGATTCATATCAATTTCCTATGTATTATTTATGAAGACCTGCTTCACCAACTGGCATTGATTAAAAAAAAAAACATATCATTTGGCCCATAACTGTGAACCCAGAGTGCCTTCTTTCGGTCAGACTCATTCTTATTTTTTCTCTTATGTACTCATATTTTCTGTTAGATGTCAGTGGTGGAAGAAATTCGGCTGCTATCAAGGAAAATGCTAGTATCCTTAATGAAAAGAGTACTAGCAAGGCTCCTTTGGCTGCATCCCAAGGCGTAAGAAAGAAGGAAAATTCTTCTGTTGCTAGGTAAGCTGAAGGATGACCGATGAGTTTGTGTTATGTTGTGCATTTAGTTAATTAATCTATCAGTATTTCCATTATACACCGCCATATATATGATACCCATAATTTTATCTCACAGAAATTTTTTGTGTTTGCAGCCCAATTATTGCTGTTTCTAATGGTGCAACTGGTAATACTTTCAAGAGTTCCAATGTTATACATGTCAACCATGCATCTGGTGGAGGTGTTGTTAGCCAGCCAACTGCTATTTTGAGTAAATTGGATGAGCCTGTGCCCCTATCGACCCCTATTGATTCAATTGAAAACCCCATTACATCAGATAAGAAGGATAGCCAGAGCAACAATGCTGCATCAATTCCTTCAGCACCTGCTTCGGGAACTTATTTCTCTACTAAAGATCCTGTACTATTGGCATCTCGAGATTCACCACTCCCTAGTGCAGTGGGCATCATTCAGTCTGAAGTGGGAAATCAGCATGCAACTGCTAAACCGGTTGATGATAATCCGACTGAGAGAAAAGCTCCTGCTGAAGGTATGCTTACTGCTTTCCTGCTTTATATTTTTTCTCGTATTTAACCTTTTTAATGACTTTATTCAGTCAACAGAGAACAGCTAATTATTATTACTCTTGCTGTGTTTAATAGCTACTTCTGAGGTTGGGAAGACTCAGCACTTAGAAACGATGCAGAATGCGTCTTCAACTGTTGGTGTTCCTGCTGTTAGTAGGCCTTCATCAAATTACAACAATCGGTCTCAAGTGATTGGCCCACAAAAAGGTATGTATCTTAATGAGGGCTGAGGCAATTCAAAATGTCACTTTGTTGCGTTTGTGTTATCCGTAACACTGGTCATCTTGCTTCACCAGTGGGTAACCCCATTGTATATGCTACAGCTAGGATAGTCCATAGGTGGGATATACAACTTTTATATAACATTGTCACTGGTATTGGTCGCTGTTTGTTTCTCCTAGCTGTTGTAAGTCTGTAACTGCCACCTGAATCTGGATTGATGTTGGAAGTTGCACATTTTTAGGATCAGCCCATTGGGTCCCTTTTTCTGTATATTTTTATTTAATTTTAGTTAAATGCTGGAAAATCTAAAACTTGATTTCCTTTGCAATATGTAGCCAAATATGATAATGTTGCTGTGCTCAATAGCATAATGTTTAGAATCCAGGCTACTATAATTTGCAAACTCATAAAAATGTGTTCATGATAGTGATTTGATGGGGGTTGTTACATCTGATATTACTCTTTCTTGAATGTGAAATGCAAACATTCAATTGCTGACTGTTGTGCTTATTTTGCATTAGTTGGTCCTGGCAAGGCGTGGAAGCCAAAGTCCATAAACCCTAATAATGGTGAAGGTGCTTCTGCAGTTGCTTCCTCGGATGTTTCTATGGTATCTGCCGGAAGTCATCCTGAATCACAGACTATTCCGGTTGTTTTCGATTCAAAAGATGCTACTCTAGAGTTGCAGAGGAATTTAGAGGATTCACATATATCTGATAATAAACATGTGATTATTCCTAATCATCTGCATGTCCCTAAAGAAAAACTTGGTTTTTGTTTTGGAAGTTTTGATGCTAGTTTTGGATTGAACATGGACCATTATAGTGCTGTGGTGCATGATAAGAGTCCACCACTATCTGAATCCTCTGAAGCTATTGACGAATCTGTGAAGGAGCCAGAGTTAAGGTCTCTTTTTTCTTCTCTCTCTCCTCTCTCTGTCCCAGAAGTTTCTGTTTTTTCTCACCTCTTTTGGACATTTGATGCTGAGGTGGCTCTAAAAAATTCATTTATTATTCAGCTATGATTTACATGATGCACTTTGTTTATAAGTAGTCTTACTTCTTGCCCTACTGCAGCAATCAAAATGCATTGGTAGCTTCAGAGGACATTGAAACTAAACATCTTGATCAGCCTCAATCACCTCCCCAAGGACAAGAGAAAATTTCTTCTAACGAAGTTGAACTCTCGTCCACTATTACTCCTGATTATGGTGAGGCGAAGCCAGAGGCTGTTCCAGGAAGCCATCAACACCCTGTGGTTCATGGTTCTTCAAACTACAATTTTGGTTTCATGCCACCAATATTGAGTGGCCAGCTCACACCATTGGAAAGTTCAGAATCTCAAGCTCGTGATGCGCCCCGACTTCCAGGATTCGTTGTATGTCTGACTTTCCGTTGATGTATTTATTATTCCATATCACTCTAAATTCCTAAAGCTAAAATAACCTGAATAATGTTCATTCATGTATTATCTGCCGCATTTTTTCCTTCCCCATATTGTAGGTTCATTTTTAGATTGCAATGCTTTAGTCTGCATCGGTGCAGGCTTACATATTTTAATGTCTCTTATCAAGGTTAATATGTTCTTTACAGGTGCCACAATCTTTTGATCCAGCAAGCTATTATGCACAATTTTATCGTCCTGGCTCGGATGATGGCCGCATTTCTCCCTTTCACTCTAGTGGAGCTGCAAACAAGTATAATGGAAATGCAATGGTTTCAGCACAGACTTCTCAGGCTCAAGAGGTTTGTGTTCACAAATCTCGTTAGTTCCTCTTTTTGTGGTTTGTGTGTGGAATTTGTATAATTTGAAACCTTGATTGACATTATAATGAGGATGTGGTTACTCCTTATCATATAGAATGGACTTTGGATTTTGTTGAATTTCTGAGTCTGATATTTGAACAAACTACCCCTTGCTGTTGACAAAAGTCCTTGCTGTATTTGGTGTAAAATTGCGAATTCAGTTCATTCAAATAAGCTCTTCACAATTATATCTCTTAACACTTCTTGACTTAGAAGGGCCATGCTGAAACTTCGTTTATAACTTTTGATTGGTTCTATATGTTTCTCTCGATCTATATACTCAATCGACTTGTTCAGTTGCAGGGTGGTGTCCCTCTTGTTTTGTCCACTGCTTCTCCTACACCTCTTGTGACCCAAGCTGCTGGAGTTATGCAGAGCTCAATACCTGCAAACCAACAACCTCTTCCTGTCTTCCGGCAACCAACTGGGGTTCATCTTCCTCACTATCCTCCAAACTACCTTCAATATGGTCCCTATTTCTCTCCATTTTATGTCCCACCGCCTGCAATTCATCAGTTCTTAAGCAATGGCGCATATCCTCAGCAGCCGCCACAGTCTGTCAGCTTGTATCCAAATGCACCTGTGACAACTGCCAAATATTCTGCTTCTCAATTTAAACAAGGATCAAATACAGGAAGCTCAACTCATATGGGAGTGCCTGGAAGCTATGCGCCGTACTGTCTTTCCATGGCCAATTACACTTCTAGTCCAGTCACATCAGCTGTTAATGCAACTTCGAATGAGGATGTTGGTGTCCCTCAAGTAAAGGAGAAAAATCTCTATGTCAGTGGCCAACAGGTTGGTTTTATTGTAATGTTAAGTAATATATTTCATATATGTGATGAGATTTTGGAGATTCTTTTGGTTCCTAAAGATGTAGATTGTTCTTGGTGTCAGCTGGTAGGTATAAGAACTCTATAATGACGAGCGGTGAGTTACACTAGTAAAATTATTTAGAAGCAGCTGCTATAGCAGCTAATAAATTCTCACTGTTGTTTCACATGGGATAAAAATATAATATATTGCCTCAATAACTCAATTCTTTGTCCTTGGCTGGTATAGAGATTCACTAAATATGAGAAGGACATTTCACTCGAAAAGGGGAAAAACAGCTAGGCAAAGGACACCGAGCTTCTTAGTATATAGGTTGTCCCTAAATGATCAAATATGAAATGAGTTTTGCTTGTTCCTATTATGTTCTAAGTAATGCAGTCCCCTAATAAAGATCCTTATTTGCTGATCCAAATTGTATTGATAATCAATGCCAGTAAGGTATCAAGGAGAGAAGTTCTGTAAGAAAGTATCTCAATTACTCAATAGTTTTCTGTTGTACTGTTGCCATATAATTAAGTATAATTTAGAAGCTTAAAACTTATGATTAGATATAGACCTTGCTGGTTGGATGCTTTTTATGCTCCATTATATTTTACAAGTTCCCTTTGACATATACTGATTTTCCAGTAACTGGGATATTTCTACCATGCAGGTTAATTCTTTCTACAATCTTCCTCAAGGTCAACTGGCTTTCGCCCCGACCCAACCAGGCCATGGAACCTTCACTGGGGTTTTCCACCCTGCACAGGCAGTCACAGCAGCAAACGTGCACCCTCTTCTGCAGCAATCTCAAGCCATGAATAATCCTATCGATATGGTGGGACCCACAGCCAATGTTTACCAGCAGCCACAACATGCACAAATTAACTGGCCCAGTAACTACTAAGAAAGAGACGTTTTCTTCCTCGAGGCAAGTGAAAATTTCAAATCCCAAACTTATTGCTCCGATATTTCCAACAAATTTCTGATTTAATGGAGGAGAAGAAAGATCAGAAGACAAAGAAAATGCGCAAACTGAGTGTAAATTAATGGCGAAGGGACCAATAAAATCGGCTGATAAATCTTTTTGTGGTCTTCCTGTGACTGATAACACCCTTTTTCAAGTTAATTGAGGCCAGAAAATGTCTCTTTCTTGCTTCTTCATATAGATGGTATTTGTAATGCCCTCAATATTATATGTGGGGACTGGAGCCCTTTGATAGGTTTTAAACAATTGTTAGTCTAGTAGAGGGTTCAATTCTTTTTTGTTTGGCATATTTTGAAACTTTTTAGAGGGTATTATATAATTAGGCAGATTCTGATGTGAGGTTCTTAGGGTTTTCTCTCCAATTCGTTTCGTCTCTCATTCTCTCTCTGTCTTGCGCTGTCTTACCTGTAAAGTAAGAATTTTTGGTATAGCAAGGAAGATGTAATTTGGAACTGTTGTAACTGGTCTTAGTATATTCATATGGGGAATTTTATTATTCTAAATAGATGAATAAGACTTATCCTTATGATATTTTTAAGACTTTCATCCTGTCACATTATGCGTTCTACCCATTATTTGTTTTGGAATATTAATTAGAAACCTCCATTTAGTCCTTGTATTTCTGCTTTGATGCCTATAATCTTCTATCTTGTTGCACTATGCAGATTTGGTCCAGCTACTGTTATTGCATATGCATAATATAATAACATTGTTATATGTTGTGTTTGGTTCTTGAATCATGACTTAAACAATCCACCATCATATTTTGTGAAGACTTTTCTTCATTAAAATTTTGAGGATGACACTTTGGAACAGTATGTGCTCTTGTTGTTTCCTCTACCCTTTAATGATAAGGGGTATTTTCATCTTAGCATATTCCCTTTGCAATTTCCATTGCCTTTAAGAATTAAGTAAATAAATAGACAAATAGGGGACAATGCCTTGTAACCTTGTTTTCATTGTCTTTTTGTTGGATGTTTGTATCTATAATGCACGGAAACTTTTAGGATTACGTTATTGTCGCGCCAGTGTTAGACATCTGTATTGAATATTTTTCATATGAAAAATTTAAGAAAAAATTTATATCGTCACACAGTCATTGTTTCCTTATCGGGTTTTTACTTTGCAAGAAATGTGCAATTGTTTTAGTAAACGACCAACATTAAAAATGGGCCATGGGGTATGTAAAAATACTACCTAAAGTTCTCATAACGATATTGTTTTGGATAACATTACTTTCTTGAATTTATTATTATATTATTGTATATAATAAGGCCTGCTCAAATAAACTATTCTACAATAAGCCCACATCGAAGCCCTCACAAAGGAACAAAGACTCATTCATGCACGCCCGTAAGAATTATCGAACAAAATTTGTAAACAAAATGCCTGCATCACCAATTGATAAAATATCTCCCATAGATAAAATACAAGAGAAAATTAAAAATATATTAATCTTTCTTGGACTCATCGTATGATTAAAACTTTAAAACTTAGTTTCAATCTAAAATGATGTCGCCCATTCACTAACTAAGTAAACTGAAATTTCCATACAAAGAAATGCTAAACAAAATCTTTGGTAAGAAGAAGCACAACCACCAATCTTTGGACATTGTCCATGCACCGGTGTCATGCAATCCATCCGGCCCGGAAGAAAAGGGATCACGGGCCTTAAAGATTATCCATGCAGGAGGTCATGCTGAACGCTATTACATGGCCATCCCGGCAGCCCGAATAATTGAGAAGTACCCCTCTTTCATTTTGGCCAGCCCCGAAGTATTCCGAAGACCGTGGGACTCTGTCGTTAGGCCGGAGGACATACTCATACCGGGCCAAAAATACTATATTGTCCCTCGTCGGACTGTTAAGAAGCTCAGGAGTCGGATAAGGAGAACGAGCATGCCAGGTTATTCGGGCTTGTCATCGTTCGAGTCTAAGTCTTTGGTTTGTAGTGGTAATTCTCACAAGGATGGTAGATCCATTAGTGGTATTTTGGTTAAGCCCGGCCCAAAGGTGAAGGTCCAGAACCGGCATGTGAGCTTTTATGGCATTGAGAAGACGAATAAGAAACCCGGGCCAGGCCCGGGTTTGGTCTCTTCTTATAAGAAGAGTGGGAATAAAAAAGAAAAGGGTTTGAATGAGGAGAAGAGAAGGGATCATTATGAATGTTCATGGGAGCCATCTCTTGGTGCCATCAATGAATGATTAATCTTAACAAGATTTAACAGTAAGTTTGATATTTGTTAAGTGAGTGATGATTAACTATGTTTTCTTGTTATTAGTCACCCCAAAGAGGAAAAAGGGAAAAAAAAAAGATGTTTTGGACAGTTGAATCCATGAATATCTTTCCCCAACTATGATTGTTGGTTTGTTTTCCACATGAATAGTAACTAAGTAAACCTACTTTTCATATGATTTACCCTGTTTTTGATTTCCTTTTTTAATTATGAATATTTTCTATTTTCTTTTTCAGTTCTTCACACACGTTAAATATATTAGCAAACGGTTTTATTTCTCTTTCTTAATTCTAATCGTGATATATGTATATAAGTAAAATAGAAAATGAATAAAAAAACTGAAATATTCGAATGTTGAATTATGGCTAAATGTGTTGGGGGTCAATTTCCCATTAAATAAGAGTGTTGGGGTCAATAAATGTGAAGGGGCAGCACTTTTTACCTAAAAGTGCAATCCCTTTTAGTTAATCTCCAATATATCTAGAAAAAGTTGGAACTAATTAATAGATTCAAGTTGGGAAAATGTTTGGTAGATCCAACATGCATCATGCACTATAGGGCAAATTTCAAGTACTTTTTCTTGTCAAGAGCAAGTGTTTTTCCCCTTTCCTCTCATGACACTTCAATTTCCTAACTTTCTTTAATTTTATCCCTAATTTCTTTTGCTTCCAAATGCTTCTTTTGTCGGATAATTAGGTTCATATATTTGTCACATGCTGCACTATGCATGAAAAGATTAACCAATAGCTTGGGAAATGATACAATTTACGATTTATTTTCGATAACAAAATCAGCCGATGTATAAAATTATAATCAGATCCCTATTAGTCAATAGAATACGATTACACTACCACGGAGGGCTCATGTTAGTAAATTTCATACTTCTTGGGGTCCAAATATAATCTTGATTTTCATTCATAATTAGGACATGGGTTTGGAAGATTAAGGTGTGAATTCAGGTAGCCAAACACACATACTAGTTGGAAATTATACTCAATATTAGATAGTGATTAATATTTAATCCCATAATTAATTGAATGAGACCAAACACTTGCCAAACACCATGATAACTTGATTTACTCTATGCTAATTAACCAAGTGATCAAGCTTCCTAATTTCTGTTCTTTTACAAAGATTAAATCTAATTACATGACATGTTTTGTATTATTTAAACATGCAAAGTTAACACTATAGCATCAAAGATTCATAGCTCTCTAAGAAATTAATGATAAGCATATGTAGAAAAGGGATCTACAAGTAATAATTTCATGAAAATGTCAACCTCCATTAAATAGTAATCCATGCTAGAAATTAACCTAAAATCTGAAAAATGTTGCAAACTAAACCTAATTGAGCTCATTATTGTCCCACATTGACATTAACCCATCGCTAAAGCATTTGTAGCACGTTTTTCTTGCGCTTGCTTTATTTTATTCTAGAGATTCTATTTAATAATAACAATAATTATTATTATTATAATAATGTTAAATATTAAAAAGATGAGCAATTCACATGTGCTAGCATATGAAGTGTTTTTAAGTGTAAAAAACAATCGAAATTATACGTGTTGGACCTCTTTAATTTTGAAAATTATATATTCACTCTTTATAATTTGTTGATTATGCGTCTCTGCACCTCGATAATTGTTTGTATAAAGTGACGACCATTTAATTATAAAACCCTAAGTTTTTGACCAAAATAATAATAATAATAATAATAATAATAATAATAATAATAATAATGCCATAAGTTTTAATTTATTTGATATAGTTAAATACTTGGATATAAACAATTTGTGACTGTCCTCTTAGATATTTGATACAATCAAATGTAAATTACTTTATTATTTTTCTTTTCATATAGAAAAATGACTTGGAGTCGTAAGAATAGACACTTGCACGATGCAAGTTGCGTATTATTTGGATTGAATTCCCTTATTTGTATGAATTCTGCGTAAAGAAAGCAACATAATAACCAAACATATCGCTCTCAAGACTATATCCAGAAAGAGATAACCATAGCCTACTTGTGTAGTTTCATCGCCTCATATCAAAATATGTTTAATTTTATTGTTATGAGATAAGGGAAGTGTCCTCTCTCTCTTCTCTTAGAAGCTACATACATTTATCTTCGATCTATTTTACAAACTTATGTTGAGTTCGAATCGAGTCGAACCACTACAGTGTATATATATCTTTTTCGGTGGCTATTGCATATTCAGATACTCGAACACATAACATCTGGTAAAACTAGCATAGCATCGAAAAATTAAATTACACCAGTTATTGTATATGACAGTCGTTAACGATAAAACGTAAAAAGGAAATGAAAAATAGGTAAAGGACACTATCAATCTCATAGAACTCAATGACCCCCTAATGCATGCCCACTTTATCCTAAATATTATTATTTGCCCACACGAGAAATAAAGTTGATCTACATTGTTAGATACACAACACTGTCAATATGACCCATGAAAACATACACAAATCACAACTTGATTGCCTATTTAAGACTCCTTTGCTGCACATCAACTTTATCCCAAACTCTCTCTCTCTCTCTCTCAAAGAAAAGGAAAAGACCCTCCTTTTTATCCACTTCATCAAATCTTTGCTCCTTTTTCAAGAATGGCCTCAGAAGAATCACCACATACAACAATTCAATCACCCAAAGATGACTTTGAAGGTCTAGAAATGGTAGAATTTGATCCAAACATGCTCCGGGAGCTGCTCTACGAGCCCGGAGACGACGTGGAGGGCGGGGGAGCCACCATGCAGGCGGAAGCGGAGGTGGAAAAGCCGGGCGCAGGCCTAACCGTCGACAGCTACTTGTGTGTTGATGATATTGATGTAGACATGAAAGATTTTGGCTGGCTAGAAATGGCTGAAGAGGCACACTTAACATGCAATTACGAGATGGATTCTTGGTATGGAGAGCCATGCATGGAAGAAATAAATGGATTTCTGGAAATGGGAGATTATTCAGTTTCCCATGCTGAAGTTATGTCTGAAGAAATTGGCTACATTGGATTGTGGCAAGATAATTAGGCTACAAACAAAGTTTAAAATAACCCTTTTAATCTTACCATTGATGAAAAATAAAAGAGAGAACTGAACTCTGTTCGTCAATGGTTATAATTCTTAGTTTCATGTCACTTCTGGCTGATATGGTGAAAGCCTAGTTCTCATGTAGCCAGTTTTATTTAACTATGTGTAATTGTAATTGGATAAATATTTTATCTATTTCGGAATCATTAATACTCCCTTTTCGCGTCGAAATCTGATCAAATCTTTAAAGAAAGTATATATATAACTTTAGATAAAATTGTCCATATAGTAGGAGAAAATTTTTGAAAGTTTTCTGGTTCGCTTAGAATAGCATTCGACTGTATCCAAGTAATAATCAACAAAAGGGGGTAACTGTAAGGTAACAAGAAGTTACGAGGTACGTGTTATTATGAATTTAAGTGGTGACACACTTATAATTTGATATGGTTCTTGGGGTAAAAGAACAAATTATCAATTACATAACACTCGAGAGATTAAAGTACAACATTTTGGGTTTGAATGTTTCTTTGCTAAATAATGGCAAGATTCAATATGAAATTGTGAACTACATTTCCTCTCTTTTC
>JBBMKE010000011.1:13878671-13892260 GCA_037834125.1 Lippia alba | reverse complement strand
TTTTGGGTTTGAATGTTTCTTTGCTAAATAATGGCAAGATTCAATATGAAATTGTGAACTACATTTCCTCTCTTTTCAGTATATCTCTAGTCTGACAAAAATTATATGTAATTGTCTGGTAGAAGTCAGATATCTTTGGCACCAACATTGAACTTGGCAATGAAAAAACCGATTGTATCGAGTGAGGAAGAAGGATCAAATCTCTGAACAAGATCTTCTTCACCAGGCCTCAACCATTCCCTGAAAAATGAAACATCAAACTTAAGAATCTGTCGGTATTATGCTGTGGAAACAATGTCGATTAAAAACGAACTCATCTTGATTCAACAGTAGTAATGATTTTAAGTGCCCCGTACAAAACTTACTCGTGGTATCCATCGGGAAATTGACATTCTCCAACAAGACCAGGTCCCCCTACTCTTGGATGCTGCAATGAGTTAACAAACAGATGCAACAATTAACAAGAATTCATCGAAACTAATTTTTATCTTGCTAAGAGTGTAGTAAACAGAATTTGTTATACTCATTATTATGATTTGCAACACATAAGAAAACTCTGCAACACATAATACTTATTGGACATGATAATAGTATCGATTTTAATAGTCTACGACAGAGTTTAAACTTTGAGCTTACCTGTGGTGCCAATGAGAGAAACTTGTATGCATCCAATGCGTATCTAACTAATGCTTCATTCTCACCGGGATTTATGGTACATCTGCAGTTCCAAAACACGTATCAATTATATCTAACTACGGAGATGGCCTGATCTCATATAAACACAAACACCCGATACTCACGTTGAGTAAACAAGGACTCCACCAGGGCGAACAAGCTGCACTGCCTGATCAAACATTCGCCGCTGATACTTTGCATGAGTTCTTAATGATTCCACTGTATCCTACACATAATTTCAGTTAAAGAAAAAAAAAAAAAGAGTAATAAGTAATGAGTTAAAAAGTAAACTCTTTAAAAATCTGACTTCAATATACTTACCTCTCCAGCAAACAATCGAGGCCGCAGGCCAAGTGCAGAACAAGGAGCATCTAGAAGAACTCGATCAAAGCTGTTTGGTAAAAATCCTTTAGACTTATCGACTCTTCCACCAGAAGAGTTATTTCTTCCTGGCCCATTTCTCATTTTTCGAATTTGCTTCCTTAGCTCAGCTTTACTGGTGTATTTCCCATTTTTCAATCTCTCGACTATAAGAGATCATGAGAAGAGTTAAGAGCACAGATGGAAAAATAAATGGGAAAAACTATGACCGGAAAACAGAGGATTTTCAAGAAATAAACTCACAGTTGGCAGAATTGTCTGGTATATTCTCTGTTATGGTTATTGATGAAAGGCTCTCAATCTCCTCGTTCTGTGCAGCATTCTGGCTATCAGATTTATCTATTCGCCGAACAGATTTCAGGGCATCAAGTTTATAAGTGGTAATACACGTTAAATTCATTTCAGCTGCCAATTTCTGGATGTCAAGCACCTGAAAATATAATTATACCAAAGTAAGATTCAACTGTACATGGCGAAAAAGATAAGGGATGTTTCCGATTTTCTAACTGACTGCTGTCTTCTAAAGTAATGAAATTTCCGAAGAGTTAATGGACTTATTCATCTTATTCTGCATTGGTCCCAAACTTTAAGAATGATCTAGCCAGTTATCATATTGTTGCTCCTATATATGGACATACGAGATGTAACTTTCCACTTTATAATACTTTCGGCTTGCAGAACTCCCGCTATTTAGTCGTGAGGACGTTACAGGAAAAAGGTTAATTATTTACAATCACCTGTGGAGTTCAGAAGGTGCACCTTATTGTGAGATCTATCTGCCGCAATAACCTCCCCGTTGTCCTTCATCAAGATAGCAATTGCCGTGGTTTTCCCTCCAGGAGCCGCGCACATATCTAGTATCTTTTCTCCCTCTTGAGGATCTTTGACGGGAAACAGGATACAAACGACTTAGCAGGAGAAATAAAATAAAAAGAAACGAGAACCAATGTGGGCCCATGCAAAAACTACAAAATCATGGTTAGTTGGTGTACATACCCAAGGCATGAGCTGTGATGATGCTCGGGAGGTTCTGAAGAAATATTTCCCCCTCGAGTAAATCTGTAATCTCAATTTAATCAGGCATTTATAGCACGGGAATGATCTTCTGATTAAACACGGATGTTATAGAAACAGTCTCAAGAATAGAAATGTACCATAAAATGACGGTAGATTAAATACTCTTTTATCCAAGTCCAAGGCAACTCCTTCAGTTACCCGAAACATCCCAGCTCTGGACATCATAGTGGTTCCTTGACCAATATAGAGGCCACTTCGTTCAAGATGATAAGGATCTGCACACGAGAAAACGATTAGTTACAAATATACATATAAATAATCAATCTGTACCATTTCAAAATTAAAAGGGCTATCTTCAATTGGTTGTTCCGATCCATTACGTAGATAATAAAGGTGAGGCCTTGTTTAATAATTATAGGAAAAACACAAAAAATATATATATTAATGCGGGAAAACCAAATATATGCAGGACTGCATATTCTTGCCTGTTTGTGATCCCTGTAGTACAGTTCCACGCGTAAAACCAACATGCCACACGCCATCAGGGCCGGGTTGCTCCAGAGCAACTGAAACTGCAACTTGTTCCCCTTTCTCGACATGAGCACTACAAGCCAAAACACCAGGTACATACACCTAAACATAACACGAATTGGCAAGGGAAAAGAATTGGGTTTCATGTATATCAAGCTTGTCACAACTCACAAATAAGCAAGTATCGAGTAAGAACATCTGAACAGGGTAACAACAATTAAATGGAAGTAAGAAAAAGATAATGCATGGAACAAATCAATATAAAGAAATAGAAGCCTATGCACAATCAATATCACAATAACACCTTTTTTGTCATTTTCAATGAGCAACATTTACATTATTTTTGGTACGAGGATTTTGGTTACAAAAAGAAAATGCTGATGAGAATAATTTTGATTGTTTCGTTTTCCAACAAACAGCAAGGAAACAAAAACTCTCGGAAGAAATGCAGAGCAAATAGGGGAAAGGAAACACAATTCCCTCAAGAAAAGGTGAGGAAAACGAGGGCAAACTTAGTCTTATACTTTCCTTCTCGAATGCATCAATAGTCAATCTTCTTCCAATTCTTTTCCTTCTACCTTTTTTTTTAAACAATTAGAACAAACAAGAGATATTCTGTTTCCTTTCAGCAATTCATCTTATCCTATCATTTTTGTTTACTCATCAAAATCCTTGAATGATACCATCAGGAATTTAAGGCAACATCAGGTTCCATATACGTGCCACATCGAATACTTACGTGAGCACCACGAAGAACTGCTTCAGCACATTTCCGGCTCACAACCACCTCTTTAGGAGTTTTTTCTTCCTTGTACCCATAATCAATAGTGTGTGGGCCCGACCCTTTGATGAAAATCACATAGTCTAAACCCGGTATATCACATTTCGAAATTGAACAATTTTTCACAGAAGCTTCTTTGGAAAGATTATTATTTAGCCACCCCCTTTCTTGTAGTACAGCTGAAAGCTTCTCAATGACAGACTCCGGCGTTGATTGGAGAGTATTAACCCGTATACAGGAGTAACACGACGGCCGCCTAACAAAAGATCGCGCATATACTTAAGAAAAATGCAAACTTTAACCAATCAAGACCAGTACGAACTATGAAAACGCAAAGTTTAACCAATCAAAATGCAATACTCGCAATTTCTAAGCAGAAGTATGTAAAAAATGATAGCTTTCCAAGTGCAGGACACATATTAGACAAAGAGAAAGAACTACTTCACTCATTAAAGGCCCTCAAAACTCTAAAAAAGCAAAAATCAACTTAAAAACAATACCCAAAACATTAAAAAAAACTGGAATGAGCTCAAATTAAGGTGAAATACATACGTGAGAGCCTCGGAAATCCGAGCAAAATGGTCAGCTCCATAAGCTTGAATGAAATAGTCCTCCACTTGAGGATTCCAACGCAAAGTTGGGCTGTAACAGTATCTTTCCGAAGGATCCATCTGCAAATACATTCAATCAAACACCACATATAAACACACAAATCTTGAGAGACAAACCTTGGGATACCTTGGAGGGTTTACGGTGGGGGAGAGTGTGAAGGGTTCTACGGAGGTTCTTGAGCTTTAGCAACTCCCTCACTCTCTTCATTCAACTTGTTCACTTCAACAACTCCAAAAGCAAAGGCCCAAAAGCCAAACCATTAGAAATACTTAATTCTTGGACTTCCACTATTACTTGAATTATTTTAAGGAATTTTTTTCATAAAAAACACAAATTTTCAACTCATTAAATGCGAACACTAATAATTTCTTAAGTTTTTCTTTTAAAAAAAATTTGTAAAGTAAACTCATAAATTAGGTGATTAAGCGTTGATTTATTTCGGGCCCAATATCAGAAAATTAACGAGCCTAAAATCGAATGAATTCATGGGTGATAAAGAATGAAAGCCCACTTATGAAGAGAGTAATTAGACTTAGGGGTGCAAACGAGCCGAGCCGAATTTGGCTAAAAACCCAGGATCGGGATCGAACTCGTAAAGCCAAAATTTCTTCGGCTTGAACTTGGCTCCTGACAAACCTCAGCTCGGCTTGACTTGATTTAGCTCGTCAAATCCAACTTGAGATCGAGCTCGATCCTTATATTTTTAACATTTTAATATATATGTAATATAATATGTGATATATAAATATATATTTATATAATATAATATTGGACCATATATATAAATTAAGAAATTATATATATACGGTATGTATTTAGAATATTAGTTTAAAATTGAAGTCATATAAATATAATAAATATATGATTGTACAAAATTTTTAATACATATATTATAAATTAAATATATATATATTGTATATATGCTATAATATATATATATATATATATATATATATAATAGAAAACATAATATACATATATATAATTTAAAAAAAATAAATATATGAACAGGCTCGCAAGCCATGAGCCTAGATACACGGGACTCAAGATTGACTCGATGCATGACATGGGCTCGTTGGAGCTCGATCGAGCTCACCTCAATTCAATTTCAAGCCGAGCCAATTCGAGTCCGACTCGCAAAATTCGCGACCTGGCTCGACTTGTTTACATCCCTAATTAAAACTCAAGAAATAGGAGGCCCAATAAGTCGAAAAACCCATAATAAAAGTTTCTAGACTAACCCAAAAAACCGAGAGCCCATGAAAAAACTTCACTCAAAAATAAAAATTTCAATTAGTTGGTGATTCTAAACTCTAATCTAAGTCTAATTCGAGCAAACAAATGTTATCAAAGTAGGAGTATATTTGTTATGTAATTTGTATAAATTTAAAAAAAATTAAATAATTAAATATCAAGTAAAATACACTAACTATCATAATTAGTTGTGTCATTCTCACACAATACATTTAATACATTTATCGTCATAATTGCTTGTGTTGTCATCTTTAACAATTGAGGACTTGAGGTACAACAAACGGGGGCTCTGCTGTACCAAAAAAAAAGAAAGATACAAAATCATTCTTCAATACATCATTTCCTACCATAACATTAAAAGATTGGAGCACAAAGACCAGAAATGGCAAGAACCAAAGCTGAAGATTGAAGGTTATAAAATGTGGATAAATATATATGAATCATATCCATCTAAAAAACAACTAAAAAAAAAGGAAAAAGAAAGGAAAAAATTTTCTTCCTTTCTTTCTTCCTCTCACCTCAACTAAACAGACTGTGTCATCTTTCCATCCCAGCCCCGATTATGTTTACAGTTTCCCACCAAATTACACTAAAACCACAAAAACTATACACTACATGTCAGCACATTTCCTCGGCGCATACCCTAGTCTCGACTCCTTCGTATCATACAAGATATGGAAATTCTGCTGCTGATAGTTCCCGATGATCGACAGCCCCGAACGGGGCGTTCCAAGAATCGCCAAGCAAACCACATCATCAGGCTCAAGCCTGATGAAGTAGTTCTCCACGGGGAAGTTCCAAACTGCCCCATCACCAAACACGATCCCAAACGAGGGCAAGTCCAGGTTCTCCACACCCGACACGTTATAACAAGGATCAAGAATCGGGAAATCCTCCACCACCGGATAGCCCTTAACTTTCTTCAAGAAAGCGTTCTTGATCATCTTATAAGCCGGTTCAGCAAAGTAGCTGAGTGTAGTGCCGGAATCTATGATCGTGCCACCTCCACCGTCTGATGTCAAGTTCCACACCTCCTCAGGTATGCTCAGCGCCTCCCCACCAACGAGAATCGACTTTACTTGAACGTAATAAAATGTCTCGACCGGATTCTCCCTCCCACCGACCAAAGAAGTGAAGTTGAGCTCCGGATGACTCAACAAATCTTTATCTTCTCCAAATATCAATTTGCTGCTAACACTCGAGTTGCTGTTCCTATCCACGAGACAATACGAGAACGAATGCCCGTACAGAGCTTGAAGCTGCGACGAGAACGAAAGTGGGCCCCGTCCTAGGCCTAATAGGCCAGCAGCACCGTGAAACAGCCCTCTATTCCAATGGCCACATCCAAACATCACATTTTCCACTTTCTTATACTCCGATTCCCCATTCGCCGCCGTTAGGTTCACCGTAAACGTCTCCAACGCGAAATCCCCCGTCGTGTTGGAACTGTCCCCGTACCAATAGTAATAAGGGCAGCTCTGGCTTTCGCCCCTGCAGACCTGTGGCGGCTCGGGGGCCGACACGAGGCCACAACGGGGATCCTTGCAGCTGATATTTCTAAACGAAGTCGAATCTTTAGGATCATAATAAGGCCCATTTTGCTCAAAACAATCATGGCAAGGAACACACTGAATCCAATTAAGATCACTGCCAGTATCAAGAATCAAAGAGAAGTGCTTAGGAGGTGTACCAATGAACACATCCATGAAGTACTCACCGGAGCCAAGGCTGACGCCTGACTCCAGAGTGGCCATGAGCTGGCCGTGGAAGGCGTCGGAGGAATATTCCGGCGCGGCGGCGAAAGGGTTACGCGGCTGCTGGATGCCACCACCACCTTCTTTCTTGAGCCTAGAAACGGTGTTTTGGTTCTTTTTCTCTATAATTCGCGTGTGAAGCGTGTGAATTCTGGTTAAATCCTTTGCAGTTGACTTCACAACACAATCTGCATTCTTCTTTTCTCCTCCAACTGATCTGTGCTTCACGTTTAGGACAACAGCTGGTCTTTTCACTCTATCATCAAATTCTTGTTCTTCTTCATCTTGAGCTGGAATTTTGTGGGGTGTGATTTTATTCGGCTTTGAGAAGCTGCAACCGGAATCCATGGAGGAAGATGCCGCATTGAAGCTAGGCACTTCCATGGGAGTGAAAATCGAAGCATTGGAATTGATATTACTCTGACTTTCAACTCCCCTAGCTAAAGAGCCATAGGAGTAGAGCAAGAAAAAGTATCCCACAAGAAACAAAAACTTCGACACCATGAGAGAATCAAGAATCGAGTATCAAAAGGAAAAATCAAGAATTGGGTGAATGTTTTAAACAATTGAACAAGCTCAAGCTTCGGAAATTCAACTGCGAAAATCCCCAAGATCAATCTTTTATCATCTGGGCTTTGCAAAGATTCAATCTTTAAGCTTCAAAACAATGAATCAAACGATTTTCTCCACAAGGGCTCTCAGATTTCTGCAGAAACGCAGAAGAATGTGGTAGAATTAGAAGGAGGAAGAAGGGCAAAATGGGAAAGGGCAGCAATCGTCATTGGTGAAGAATGGTTTATGGGATGTTTGAAAGAAAGACTTTGAATATTGCAAAACCCCTTTTCAGCTGCCCAATGCCATTTGCCCCACCTTCAACGCGTTTCCACATAAGAATGCTGTTGAATTTTATTCTTTTTTATACCTGGAATTAAAAGAAGTGGGAATTTTTAGAAGAATTTGACTAAATCACATCATTTTTTGGGAAAAAAAAATACCAATCTTTTTCATGAAAATTAAAAGTCAGTTCGTAGTTTTCATTCCACGACTGATAATACACGGATACGAATATCATGACAAATGGTACAATATAGCTAGCTATAAATACACTAATTGTTTTCTTAAATTTATCTTACGACAAGTATTATATAGCATATATATGACATGACATAAATCTTCAATAAATTTACGTCACATGATGTTTTCAAAAAGGAAAATAGTGATTTTACTTTTATAAAAGATTAAAAATTGTTGATAATTTTGCGCTTCATGACTTATTATGTATGAACGCAAATTTAATCAGTAACACGAGGAATACTTTTTTTTATATATATTTATGTTATGATAACTGATAAGTGTTTGTGTATGTATCTAGTATGAATATTGACATGAATATCCGGTCAGCAGGCCTGCATCTTTTTTCACTTACCCCTTTTATATAATAATCTTTTACTTAAGTACTAGTGTCTAGGATAATCAAAAGTCTAAATTAGAATTGAACTTGTCTTGGTTGGAAAAATATTGAGGGTCAATTACCGATTATAACTCTTATAATCAGCCATCAATCATTGACTCTTCAAATTAATTACACTAAATTAATGGTCATATCAATTATGCCATGACTATACTCATTCGTCTAATTATCACAGTCAGACTATAATTGCAACAAACCAATTATATAAAACTGGTAAGCCTCGTATTTTATTGGGTGTATAAATGGAAAATTATTATTATTTAAATATATTAAATTAATTTTTATATTATTTATAATTATTTTTAATATATTATAATAAATAAATAAATATATAGTATAAGATAATATTATATTAATAAATATATATATATAATTGAAATAAGATGGGAGAAAAAAACTAAAGATATTGTTAGCATAATAATAATAAATAAATAAATATAAAAAAATATAAATAGTTATTATCCGTCTCTCTAATTTAATATAATAGTATAAATATTAAATTTATATATAATTATAATTTAAATCTGACTCAATGCAGTAACAATATAAATGTTTTGCACTCAACGTTGGACGGCTAAAAATTTAGCACAAAACAAACATTTAATAACAATCATAAGTGATAACACACATGTTATCTCAACAGTTGGAATTCGACGAGATGGGATTTAAATTTTTGCCCAAATTCAGTTATTGTGTGCTGAAGTTTGACACGGCAAAAACCGTTAGCAAATTAGCATATTATATATGATATTCAAAGTATTTAATCAACAACTTATATCCAACATGGCCCGCCAAAGCCAAAATATTTAAAGATGAAAAGTAGTGGGGCTACGGCTACCAAGAATTATTAACTCTTGTGGACTTGTCTATTGGAAATTAGGATTAGTCAAAGTCAAAGAGGTATAATTAGTTATCTCTATTTTTCCAAATCCTCAAAATGAATTTTCTTGTAACAAGACTATTATTATTAGTACAAGTGTGGTGGAACTGTAACATCATATATTAGGATGAAAATGAAAGCCCATTTTGACTCAAGAAATTAAACAACTTATTATAATGTAACATTAGTTCTTCTTTACGTACACGCTCTGCACATATATACAATTTCCTTCACCTAACTTAGCTACTTAATAATGGTAATTATGGAAAAATTGTAAAGACTTTAATTCATGGACTTGTTGTATTCAACTTATGCCCATAAATCTGCAGTCAATTAAATTCCGTGTCTAGATGTCTCTCTCTCTCTATAATGAGTTTATTACACCAAAAATTCTGTGATATATCTAATTAGCATTCTGAACCTTATGATTTGAAATATCTCAAAGAGAACCCTATGATTACATTAAATTAGCACTAACTTAATACTCAAAACCCTACGGTCGTGACAACAACACGACTGTAGGGTTTTGAGTGCTAATTTAATACAATCACAGAATTCGATTTGAGACATTTCAAATCACATGGTTTGGAGTGTTAATTAGGTATATCACAGAAGGTGACCAAGCAAAAAATTCGATAATTAAACGAGTGATTAGTCGTTGTAAATGAATTGATTTGAATCAAAGAAGGGAAAAAAAAAGGAAATCGAAGACTATGGCTTAAGCTCAAGTTTTAAAGTCGAAGGTCTTATTGTCCTACGTTCTTAAGTCCAAGCAATGGGTAAACTATCTTGAGTACGTTATATTTTATATCATTTGGCATAAATATCACACAACACACTTTAGAAAATGCATCTTGTTCATTTTTACTTGTTATTCATTGGAATTGACTTAAATGTTGGATAGTATTCGTTGAGGTCATACTCGGGTGCCTTACATCGGGCGTCACTGTTCTAAACAACTGATGATCCAATGCTGCAATGTCCGTTATTGCCCGACTTCTATTAATTCAATAAGTACTCTTAATTAATAACATAAATTTTACGCTAAAAGTAGTGTGTGTGAATGATGAATTGATTTAGGGAACAGGAAAAAAAAAACTCGTATCGTGTTCCAGTGTTAGGCATGCAACTCACGAATAACTTGGATCTATAAAACTTAAGGCTGGTTTAATATAGGTTTTTCTAAGTTAGACTAGAACGTGGATCATGGCGTACGTATTGCAGAAAATACCAGCAATATTTCATTATTCAATTGTGACTGCTCCACACTTGAATTAAGCAGCCCCCCATAAAACATGGATGGAAGTCACCTATTTTTGCTGACCTACGAATTTAATGGTAATTCTTCACCTCTAATACACTGACATTTATAAAAATATTATTTTTTTCATATCATGTCGTGTCGAATACCATGACGGACACTTTTCATGAAAAGTTTACATACAAAATTTGTGTCGTCGTATTCGTGTCGCTATGTTCGTATGCGTACAACATAGTTATTGACTAATTTTTATTATTAATCATACACCAAACCCTAATAATAATAACGTACGATAATTACAGTTACTTCTTTTCTTATATAAATTCTTTATCAATATACTGGAAATATCTAAATCTTCATCCGTTAGCCAATCCATTTATCTTGCAATAATGGACGGCCACGATTGTGTGAAATCCCATCTACCATATACTTACTCTCTCCCTCGTTATATTGATTTGATTGAGCCAGTTTCGACTAGAATTATCCTGGTACAAACACAGCTTACATCACATTACATGCATCAACCAAAATGTTAACTAAATTGTGGCACGAAGCCTCAAATTCAATCTCCTAAGCCACACAGAGTGAACAATCATATGAAAGAGGTCATATCTCTTAGGAGTTCCATTTATAGCAAAATGTCTCTGCACTTGCTTCAATCTCCTCTGCATCTTCAAGTACTTAGCCTCTGAAATCCCCATCAATATCCTCTTTATGTTAGGTATATCCTCAACGTCCACCACCACAGCGAACTTCTTCCAATTCAGCACGTCACTAAACGGCGGCACGTAGCTGGCGGATATCAAGACCGGCACGCATTCCGCATAGATCGCCTCCACGACTCGCGGGCTCGCAACCTCGTAGCCACTAGGACACAGGCAGAATTTGCTTTTCTTCATCATTGATTCGTAATTTATGTCGGGAGGAACCCTCTCGTATACCCGTATATCGGGATCCTTGTCTTTCCATTGGTCGAGCAATAGGTGCCGTATGTGGCCGTGTAGGCCCCCCGCGAAGAAGGCTAAAATCGTCCTTTCCGAGGGGGGCGGCCCCCCTAGAAGGCCGGTGATGTCGCCGGTCTTGAGGTTGATTTCGGGCAATGCTGCATCCTTTTGAGGGTTGAAGCCTTCTGAAGTGTTGGCATTGCATAGCACTCTAATGGAAGTGTTGAACAAGAGTGGCACATAAGAGGTTGTGTGAGGCCCCTACAAAGTGAAATAATTACATTAGTTAATTAGCCCTATAACTATTCCATTTAACCTCTTTCGAGATTCACAACCTCGTCTAAGATATACAGGGCTAGCTAGTTCAGTTCATTTACAAAGTCAGTTTGAACCCTAAATATTACTTAAGGGATTTAGTGTCTCATCTCACGAGACCACCTAACCTTAGCATTTCAAGATCATATAGATAGTAACATGTATATACACACAACACGTATTGTGCCAATTCAATTGCTTCATGTACAAAGTCAGATTTAAACCCTAAATCTTGCTTAAATGATCTAGAGTCTCACCAATTGATCGCCTTTAGTGTTTCAAGATCATATAAACAGTAACATAGACGTGCTTACCCAATCGTGGCACGACAGCATGAAATGATCTGCGCCGAGGCTCCGATTCCAGAAGGGGTGTTTGTGTGAGATAGTGTGGACATAATCAGCTATAGTGTGCCCAAGGGGGTCCATGGTAAATGAACCATGTTCATGCACATAACGAACCAACACAGACACACTATAAGGCAAGAAATAAACATGAGCCTCTTCAGGATCTCTTGTTCTGTAATGGATCCCTTTCTCCATTTCATAGATGAATCTTCCCTCCGTCGAGTATATGCTCCTACAAGGTCCGTTGTGGAAAATCGGAGTCTCACCTTCCTCGTATACGTATATCTTGAACACCTTCTCCATTTCCCTGTAACTCCTGATCATACAGTTATACACGAAAGAGTCAGAAATTTTAACTTCGAAATGAGATTGAATATATTCGTATATAGGAAAATTACATCAGACTACCTATCATCTAGGCCTAGTTACAACACCATCCCGCATTGTGGAAAATGGACCACAACTATCGAGGGCTGTGATGTAATTATGCCTAACTTGAAGATAGTCGAATGTAATTTTCTCGTATATATACACAAGGAGAGACTATATACACCTATAGAAAGCATTGGCATTTCGATATATAGGCCCTTGAGGAATATAATCTGGATCTTCTTCAATTTGTGATGAAATGGAGATATTACGACTTCTAGCAGCCTCTCTAATCAAAAGTCGTGCTTTAGCAAGCACGGCTTCAGCCTTTTCCGACTTCGTGTATCTTCTACGTAGCCCGCTATCCACAAATCCTCGACTTTCTGCAGTACTTGTTAACTCTTGCTTTAGAAGTCCCTTTCTCTATAATTTTGAAAAACGAATTAAAATCGCTACTTTAAAAAAAAAAATCTCAAGTATTCGGGAAAAAAAAAGGTCGAAATTTCAGGACGACTCACCAGTTGGTTCATCACGGATCCAGCGCTTGAGGCTGCAACATTCGCTATACTCGAATCACTCTCGTCGCGATTATCCTGAACATCACCGGTTGAATTAGAACTCAAAGAAAACGAGGTTATAAGCTCGATGGACGATCTCCATGAAGACGGCAAGGCTAATAAAGAATTTTGAGAGCCCAAATTGCAAGCAATGAGAGAGATGAGAAGCAAAGGAGTGAGGAGTATGAAAACACATAGTGAAGGGGAGATTGAGAAGTATGAAGACCAATGCAGCTTCTTTGATGAAGCCCACATCTTATCATCAATTCGATATATCACTGGAATTGAAATCCCTTTTGTTTAATTTTCTTCAAGGATTTGTATATATATATTCATTACTTGACTAATGGAGCTGCAACAGCACTTAAAAAAGATTTGATTCTTTGCTGCATCAAAGTAATATTCTCCATTGGGAAGAGAAATAATGGAAGAAAGGGCTT
>JBBMKE010000011.1:13792951-13806686 GCA_037834125.1 Lippia alba | reverse complement strand
CGCGTAGACCTGAACCAATACGCAGATGGAGAGCTTGTGAGGGGTAACGGCGAAGCTCGCCGGCGGCTTGGAAATGGCCGCCATTGCCGCAGAGAAACGATTTCAGAATGGGCGGGGGATTTTCAGGACTAGGGTTTTTGAATATGGAGAAATTGAAATTGGATATTATGTGGCGCTCTTTTGAGTTTTACTTTTACCCGTGAAAATTAAATAAAGTGAATAAGTGATAATTAACTTGTGTGGGCTACTCAATATACATAATCAATATATGGATAATTCGAAAATTGAATCCACAATTGATAATTTTTTTTGTAATTTTCCAAAATATCAATTATTCGCTATCAATTTTAGTTAATTTGTCTATTTAAAAAAAATAGTAATAGCATTTAAAAATGTAAACTTTTATTCAATAAAATTAGTCTCCTTTTTATACAAGGAAAAAAAAAGATATATGTTCGACTTTCCAAATAAGAGAATGATAAAAGGAGAAAGAGAATATCATTAGTGGAGAGATACAAAAAATAAAATAAGCAATGGTTTGAATTGAAAAACGGAGAAGAGTGAGATTGACATAATGAATTATGACTTAGAGATATTAAAATGTACAACGTAAAGTATGAAATTTTCATAACAAAGTATTAAGTACAATTTATGAATATCAAAGTAATTAGTTGGAGAGATGGAGAAGAGAGAGATTCACGATAACTACAATTGAGATATCAAAATATACATGATTAAAATATAATTTTCCCATATCGAGATACTAGGTATAGCATATAAATATTAAGAACGGACCGAAAATAATATTAAGATACTCTTTTCAAAATAAGGTACTAAATTGAGAAAATAAGGTACTAATATGATTGGTTATAAATTAAAAAAATATAACATATGAATATTAAAATACTTAATTTTTAAAATAAATAATAATGAAAGAAGGTGAATTACCTATTATTTATTGTATTATAGGCAAATTCATAACAACTATTTGTCGGTGTTTTATAATAACGCATTAACTTAGTTGAATGAAAGAAGGAAATAAATAAATATGAATATAAATATTTAAAAAGTGAATAAAAATTAATAATGAAGAATATTACATTGAATTTAAGTGTTTAGAAAATGAAAAAAAAAATAAAACTTAACAATGAAGAGTTAGTATTAATATTAATTATTTGAAAATTAAACTAAAATTTTATAGTCACTTAAAATTAATTGTTCCTTCAATTAAACTGATTATTAACAAAAAAAAAAAGGAAAAAGAAAAAGCATATGTGTTCATCTTGATACCTAAAGCGTTAAAGAAACCTAAAGAAGGGAAAAGGGGCGAAACGGAAAAAAGAGGAAGAAAACCAGAAAAGAAAAGAAAAGAAATCGAATACCTAGAGAGAACAACCATGGCGACTTCATCTCCAGCAAAGAGCAACAGCGGCGCCATCGACGCCTCCATCGCCACTCCGCCGAGCTCCACCGCCTCTAGAAGCCTTCGCGGCCTCAATAAACCTAAGTGCATCAAGTGCGGCAATGTCGCTCGCTCCAGGTTCAATTTATTCTTCCTTTCTCTCTTTATCTTTTCCGTTTAGGTGGTTTCTGTGCTTTTCTACTTCCAATTCCCAATTTTGTGCTCAAATTAGAGTGTATAAACTTGAGTAATTTTCTTCTGAAGTAAATAAGGATTAAATATGCATGTAATGACTCATATAAAGTCAGTTCTGAAATGTCATTGTGGTTTTTGTGCCGGTGATTTTAACTCTGCAGGTGTCCATATCAGTCATGCAAGAATTGTTGTGCAAAAGCTCAAAATCCTTGTCATATTCATGGTACGGTATCCAACTCTTATGGTGCTTTTGAACGAGATACTTTGGATTTGATTCGTTTTGGATGTTGGGATAATCTAGAAATTATTAGTACTTTTTTTTTGGTAAGATTATAAACTTGAAAGAGCACTATTTTGAAAGTGTTGAGTATATGTTGTGTTCTGGACGTAGTAATCTCTATTTGGCTGCCGACTCTTATTGCTGAACTACCGTGACACCAAATCGTAAACTGTCTTCTTAGAATGGGAAATAAAAATTTGAACCAACGGTTACATAGATATTGACAGTAAGGGAGTTTTAATATTATAATGTTAAATCATGAGTACTATATAGGCAAAAGAAAAGGAGTAGCAGTTCGTGGGGAATATTCTCCTGAGAGAATCTACGAAATATCCCCTTAATAGTGTTAGCAGCTTTTGTTTCAGTATGCATGCTCTTCGGCTTATTCTAGTGTCTAGAGTTTCAGTTTCTTGCTAAGCTATATTGAAAGAGGTGACTTGGGTTAAAAGCTTAAGACTCAGCAATAAGCCAGTATCCAAACATGCTCTCCTCTCTCTTGTCAAGAAGATATTAGGGATGTGGTAGGTAAGTTTAATCACAGATGGCATTCCTTGGGGAAGCCACGTGCCACCTTTACTAACACTTTGCAAAGTCCTCAAAGCACAGTACTAAAACCAGTCGAGCACATAGATGAATATAGCGCATAGATGAATATCTTGATTATGACTTCAATATTATAAACCGCATTGTAAAAAATGGAGTAACAGACTTCTCCTGAAGGTTTCCTAATTGAATTTCGCATTTGTGTTGTTTTGTTCCCATAATTATAAAATCAACCCCTTACTGAGTCGAAATGCATCCTGTAATGGTTTCTTGCAGTTTTAAAAGGCAGCTCATCCTTACCAGACAAGCCACCCTCCTCCAGCTCTCCTCTATTTGACCAGCAATCAGCCGAAGCATCTCAGTCAGGGTAAGTTGCAAAACCGTTTACCTGAAATCTATGTTTCAGGTCGATGCATTCCAAGTCTTCTAGTTTATTTATGCAGTTACTTATATCGTTTTCCATCTACGGCAACAAGTATGATGCTTCAACATTATGTTGTGTTTCTCCTCATGATGCTCTTGCCTATATTGTCACTAATGGATACACTGCAAACCTCAGGCATTGCACCTATATGCTAGATTGTATATGATATGATGTCCCATATTTTTTATTCTATTTAACAGTACCTTCAAAAGTGCGGGCTTGATTGATTTCAGGTTCTCTTATTGGCCGGTTCGCTTCTATCTTACTATGAGTGTTATACTCCCCAAGGCCCAAATGCTTTAATTGCTATCTTTGATTGTGGCAGTCAAAATTTTAATTGTTTTCTTTATGATTTGTTTGACTTTGTTCTTGAAGTCAAGTACGTAATGCAAGCAATTCTTCATTGTCAAATGTTGCAATTTCTGATATCTGTAAGTTATCATCAGCAATTCTCATAGACTTCGCCATCTATCCAACAACTTTGCACAGTTCAGTAATTTACAGACACCCTTCCGATCTAGGAAACCATTGTCCAAAAAGGTGAGTGTATATCACATATGCAATTCTCTAGCTTCTATTCATCAAACTTATGCCTCAAGAAAACCTAATTTTTATACGTCGTCAGGATGCACAAGTTATAAATGAGTGGAGGTTCTTGAAGTTGAAAGAATTCAGAGATGCAAATATTGAAGCAGAAACGGAAGCTTTTAACCGCTACATGCAAAATGTTGGTCTACTGGAGGAGGTTTTTGCAGTCAGTTCACCACCTGGTGACGAGATTGAGGTTTCTGCTGTAGAAAACAGTGAGGGGATACTTGACGGGTTGAAGTTGAAGCTGAGATCAAATCCAGTAAGAACTGATAACTTGAGAAAGAGAATTCAATACATTGTAGATCAAGGGTTGAAGAAACCTGGAAAAGTAAACCTAGAGTTGAGTGATGGTCATATCAGTGATACAGAAGGCAAAGAGAGAACACCGAAAAAGATGAAGCTTTCTCATGGTGAGAAGGGGTTAGCTTTAAGAGATCTTAGTGAGAAATTGAACAAAGCACGAAACGAAGAAGACCTGAAAGCATGTTCGGAAATGGCATCTCAGATCTTTAGATGGAATGTCAAGAATACGAGCCAAATGGAATCTGGTGAGTCTCTTTCTTCTGATCATTCATGTCTTTTCCGACCAAAATGGGTTAATACTGGCTCGATTGAGCAGCAAACTCTTTGTCGAATTGATGACCAGTTTTCTTCTCTTGAGGAGGTAGAAGATTTGTAGGTTTGAGTTTATGATTTATTTTAGTTGGTAGATAGTTGATTATGAACTGTAGTTCTAAGCATGTAATTGTAATTGGTGAGCTGATGTTGATCACCCCATCCCAGGTTTTGAGAAAGTTGTGAAAAATGTCGACAACTTAAAAATGCTTTTCAGATGTATAAAATTATTCAAGTTGGAAAGATGAACACTTGTTATTTGATTTATATTTTTTTAATTTTTTTTACCAATCACATGATAAGTGTAATACATTCATTGTTGTTATACCGATTTAAACTAGCCAAGCTCAGGTAGAATTACCATCATTCAAATAATGTGGTAACAAAATAATTTGTTCCCACCAATAATAGTAAGTGCAGTAGTGTACTATATTTAAGGTAAAGTTAGACATACATGGCTGCTTGATGGGCTTAAGTGTGGGCTTTAGTTATTGGGCCTTCCAATCATTGAGATCCAAGATTTTCTCCCTTTGGGCCACTCCCTGAAAAGGCTCCTCTTTCGTTATTCTCGATTTGAGACTAGGCCTTTAGATGGGTCGGATTTTAATCCGAACTCGATTTGAGATTAGGCCTTTCAATCCGATTTTAATTTGAATTCGACACGAACCTGATTTTTTTTTTATTACATTCGATTGTAAAAAAAAATTCGACGGATTATAATATTATATGCGATTATAAATATCTATTGTTCGAAAAGCCAATATAGAATTAAAGAATTCAATCCGTTAAAAATTTAACCAACTATTTATAATGTTTTATTCTTATTTATTTTATAAATAAAGAATACTACTAAAAATAATTAAAAATCAAAATTCCAATGTAGGCATCATTCATGAATAATATATCTTTCAATATTTATCTTATAATAATATGTAATCTTCCATTAATAATTGAAATTAAGCACTAACACTATTTTGATCAACTTAGAAATTCCGATTCGAACTCCATTATTTCCAAAATTTTCACAATATTCATATAAAACAATATATCTATATTTCATTTATATAATATTATATAAAAAGACATGATTTATAAAATCTACTTTTATATCAATATAATAACTAAATAATATTATGCACCCAAAAAGAATTCTAAAATTTTGTAAATATAAATTATTAACTTAGGTGGAAAAAATCATAATTAATTCTCTAACCAAAATAATAATAAAATACAATTGCAAGGAAAAGAATAAAATAAAGAGAAAAGGAAACTCCAACGCACAGGCAAGTCCAAAGAAGGGAACAAACAACCCCAACTGCAGATCATCACATTTCCTTCTTCTTCTTCACCCCGAAAACCCTCACCAAAATTCAATTTTTCTACGATTAACAATCATCATGGCCTCCAATGGAGCTCCACTTGTCAGTAATCCCATGCTTGATACGCTTCTATTTCTGCTTTTGCGTTTCAATCAGCAAAAATTTGGTTGATTATTCATTTCTATGTGAATTTTTTATTGTTTAGGGTTTTGGATTTGTGCAGGGTGATTCGGAGACGAAGACGAGCTTGGAGAAGATCAAAAGGCAGCTGGCGTCCAGCTCCGGCAGGAATCTGCTGCAAGGACCTCTTCTCAAGCGATCCGAAACGGTAATTTTCCGGTTCATTAGTACTATGGCTTTAAAATGCATTTCTTTTTTTAGTGTTTCTGAGATTAAAAAGGTATGATTTTGTTTTTGGGGAGAGTGTGATGAATTCGAAGTTACTGATCACTGGGGAGGCCAAGGGGATGGATGAGTAATGAGTGAGCCTATTTGATGTTTTGTGGGCTGACTATGTTATCTTCTGTTATTTACGTTTTCGTTTATTATGTGTCGTTAAGAGCTGGGATTTCGGCTTCTAGGTGTTATTGGTTGACCTGGTGCAACACCTTTGGGTGCTGAGATTTTATTGTGTTTAATTGAGTGGAATGTTATGGTTGGAGGAAATTACGAAAAGCAAGACAATTTTTGAATGGATAGTTGCTGGCTGTTCAACCAAATGGCGATGGCGTTTGCCGTAAATGTTAATCCTATCTATTGATTGTTGGGGAAAAGTTTAGTCTTGATATGCGTAATACTTCTTACTGATATAATGTGATATTGCGCGATGTATTTTGGGTTCGTACTTCCTGTGAAGTTGAGATGGGGAACGTAGGCAACTGATTTTAAGTTTATGTTACTTCCTCAATCACGAGTAGTTAGATCGATTGCAAATGGGGACTGGGGATTCTGGTGTATCAATGTAATGTAAGCATCATAAGTAAGGATAAGTGCTTTTCTTGGTTTTATGTTGACAGTAATAATGGACTTCTTGTATGGTAAGTGTTTATGTAACTTTCTTAGCACATAATGTATTCTAAATATGATAAGTAAGATGGCGAAAAGCTTGTACAGTGGCTTCTATAGTTATGAAGCAGTGACTGGAAACAAGATAAAATTGTCTCCAGTACCCATCTGCCCCCAGGGCTCCTGGAGGATGGAAAACATATGCTTAATAATTTTGCATGATTCACTTTGGCTGAAAACGTTGAAAGCCGACTTTTGTAAAACAAATTTGTTAGCTTACATTATTCTTTTAAACAGCTGAGGAAGTGGAACGAGAGGTGGGTGATTTTAGACCCAACAACTGGGAAGATGGAGTACAAGTAAGAAGTGTAATATGAACATATTCCTGTCAATTGTTTTTTTGTCTTTAATGATGCAATTTTTTTTTATTTGTATCCATAGGGTTAAGAGAAATGAACCAACTGTCAAAGGCACAATGATATTTGATGCAAACAGCACCATAACAATTTCTCCTGTGAATTTCCAGTAAGATTCTTTATTTTGTCTCACTTCGACTTTTATGGTATATGGAACTGTATATTACTTTCGCACTCGCATTTTCTTATGGGTTAATAATCCCACTTTCAATTTTCTTCTTCTTTCTGTTCAGGGGACTACCGAAGTACGATGGCTGTTGTTTCTGTATCCTAGATTTCTTTGGATTATTTTCTTAACCCCCATGGGATATTTTTATCTTTTTACCAATCTCGTGCGATGTAAAGAGAGAAAAGAAGCGCTGCTGAAAGCTAGAACTTGGCTTTTTTCAGTACATCCATATAGAGTTCTTTATTCCTTTTCTCCTTTTTGCACTTGAGTATTGACCGGTTCAATAATTAACTTGATCCTTAGATATTGGGACACCACAGAGAAAGGATTACTTTCTTTGTGCAGAAACTCCTGCTGCTGCCAAAGCTTGGGTATCTACCTTACAGTAAGTGATTAAAATTTCCTTCCATCATGCAATTGTTGTTTCTCACAGTGTGATGACAACAACATGATTATGGACACATTTTCTTTCAATTTTTTTTCAATAAAAGAGCTGTATCGTGTGTAGTCCGTTGGGAGTTTAGGGTTTACAGATAAATTTAATCTTCATTCTCTTTTCTCCTCTTCCTTCTTTTGTTCATGCCACATTGATCTGAAGGCATTGCGAATATGTTTTTCTTTGTCCAGTCTTCCTTTCTTTTACCTTATGTTTCTTCCAAATTCTTGTGTTCCCTTCAAAATGCAGTGCCACACAACTGGTTCTGAAGGCTCATAAAGAGGCAGTGAATACCTTAAGTGGAAATGGGTCTACAAAGTTAGGAACGGTTGCCACTGTTGTTGCTGCTGCTAATTCAACTGCCCTGGAAGCTTCTAAAGAAATTGAAGCTGCAATGCAAATTTCCATGAAGAATGCCCTGGGAGCGATGCTGAATAAGACACCTGATTTTCCTATGGATGATTTGTCTATCATGAAGGTAAGAAAATTGTTCTTCAAACCTAAGACAGTGAAAATCATCGTGTATCTCCTCAATTCCTCTTTGCTCACTTTCTATCTCCTCCCATATCACCGAAAACCATAATATTAGCAAAATGACTGACACACATACCGAAGGCCCATATGCCAGTGTCGATTTATGGATCTGTCTTCTGTCACCGTATCCCTTCTTTCTCATCCCCTCTGGGAGATGTGATCTTGAAAACTTATGGCGATGTTTCTATTAGGTATCAGTATCACTGATTCATAAAAATATCTGAGTGTTGAATAGTTGGTCGAATGCATCAATAAGTGAGATGAAGATAAGTTTAGGTTTCGACTGGTTGAAGATATGCAGCATATATATGTGTTAGGCATGACAGGACATGCATCTGGTTTCACTTGTTTTTTGACAATCTAGCATAACTGTATTTTGAGCATTATCAGAGCTTTTTTCTTCGTCCCTTCGTAAAGCTGGGCGCCCCATTTAAAATGAGAGACAAGAGAGCTAACCAGTGCCTTAGGGCCATCAATGTTGGTGGATCTTGTAACCAAAACCATAATCTTTCTCTCATCTCAGTGACCTTCAAGCGAATTAGCCTGGATAATGGGCACCTATGCCCCCCATCACTGACTGCACTTTGAGTACATGAGCTGTATTTAAGATCAATTTCTTGCCACACTTCAATCAAGTCATCTTCTAGAGCTGAAGGATCTAAACTTCATCGGATTTGCAGGAAACTCTCAGGGTGAAGGATGAAGAGCTGCAAAATTTGGCAAGGGACCTTCGTGCTAGAGATTCAACAATCAAGGAAATTGCAGAAAAATTAACTGAAACGGCTGAAGCTGCTGCAGCTGCAGCATCTGCTGCTCATACCATGGATGAGCAAAGAAGAATTGCATGTGCAGAGGTTGAACGACTCACAAGAGATTCACAGAAACAGCTGGAGTCATCTAAAGTTAAGGTATTTTAGATTCTTGTCAGATCAGAATTCAGATGTTTCATTTTGGAATTTGGTCATTATTTGTTTCGCTAATTTTAACTATTGCTGTGTTTTATTTTACATAATAGATAAGAGAACTGGAAGAAAAATTTCTGAATCTGAGCAAAGAACAAGATCAGCTGATAAAACAAAGGGATTCGGCCATCCAGGAGGCACATATGTGGCGCTCAGAACTCGCAAAAGCTAGAGAACGTGCTGTGATAATGGAAGGAGCAGTTGTCCGAGCCGAAGAGAAGGTAAGAGTTACAGAGGCTGATGCTGAAGCTAGAATAAAGGAAGCAATTGAAAAGGAGTCAGCTTCCACGAAGGAGAAACAAGAACTACTCGCATATATAAATGTGTTACAAGAACAGCTAAAAAGGTCTGCGACAACATCTTTCTTTCTCATATATTTTGCCACTATTTCAGTTGAGCACTATGGTTCTCATGTTGACAAAAAAAAAAAAAAAGGTTAATAACAAAATATACTATAGATGTACTAGTAATAATATATACCCGCACTTCGAGTTGCAGCGTGTGCTGGTTCTAGTTTAGTCATTAGTGAAGAATGTTCATGAGCTTGACTTCATCGTGCAAATTGTTTTCTCTTTTGTTGATAACTACTAAGTTTCTGATTACTCTACTGCTGACAGGCAACAAGTTGAAACCCGTCAAGTATTTGCAGAAAAGACAGAGTCTTGCTCCAGTGCAGGTGGTGATTTACCACTAACAAAACATGTCGATCCATCTCAAGAAAATGTGGATAAAGCATGCCTCGCAGTTGGACAACCCGATCTTCATTCTATTAGGGAGAGTGAATGGAGTGATATTCAAACCACCGAGGCTAGAATAGCTGATGTCAGAGAAGTTGGCCAGGATACGCAAGGAAGCAGCCTTGATATTCCTGTGGTAAACAATTTTCCTGTTAATGGCCATCAGGAGCACGAGTCTTCCCATCAACCCTAGAAATCTTCGAGTTTCTGTCGGTAAATGGTTTATGTATTGCATGGTTTTGTTAATTTTAGTAGTTTCGAGTGGTAGATGCTTCGAATTCAGGGTTTTCTTTTAAACGAACTCTTGAAATATGTCTGATACAAACGCTACCAATAGATATGTAAAATACATTTTCATTGTATATTAATACTTGAATGTTCCCCAAGTATTTTTATGCATGTGGGATGAACTTAAGTTGGTATATATATGTTTGTTGCCCTCTCGTTCCTCGACTCGATTATGCTAATTCAGGTACTGAGGTACAGAAAGTGATGCTTTATTGCTGAATGATGATCTTTATTGTCTATCTATATGCTAAACTTCTATAATCTCATGGAATGTGCTATGCCGTATGAAAGTATGTGTTTAGTTTCTGCTTTTATTACAATTTACAACCAATGGAAGTTCGAGTGATCAGTTGAGCCCCAATCTATGGCGGGCCTAAGCTCATCCCAGTTATCATTCCCGAAGAACTCATTGTCGTTTGATGTCCAAAGACTTGAGCTCGACGACGTGATTGGAGACCGAACAATCGATATCTCTTCAGGGATCATGGTAAAATGGCTTCTACTCTCTTGAAAGTGATTGATGTAATTCTCAGTGCATTTTGTAAATTCTAAGCTGCATGTTGTTGAATTTGAATCCCCCAAACTGGCTTTCTTGGTGATGGGATATTCCCTTTTTGTCGTGCACTTTTTGTAAGGTGCATTCCTCTTGAATATTCTGCAAAGTGTCCAAACTTCCTGCAAAATTTAGTCCAAAAATTTGAATTTAGACCAAATGGTTTTTGGTTATGTCATATGTGCTGAATTTCGGGGTTTTCTGCATTGATTGTTGGGGTCTAGTGTTGACAAATAAGTGTGTATCGTGTGAAGATATTTACGGGGACGATGCAGAAATTTGATCTAATTACACAAACTTCCTTCGAGTTTTAGAAAATTACAAAAACTCTCTGTCATAGAATATGTATTATATTTTAACTGATATATTTGATTATTTATGATGTCCTATCTATTCGTGATACTTAAAAATAATAATATTTCAGTTTAAACACACGGTTATAATAACATACTTTTGGCAAAACTTTTGGATGCGTTAGAAGCAGGGTTTTCATAGTTTCTTATACATCAGGGGAAGTTTGTGTAATTAAGCTAAAACTCTATATATATCAGTGTAATTATGTCGTATCGTGATATTAAAACACCAAGAAATCGTCTTAAACCACGTCAACAGTTTTGGAAGCCGAATGATTTTAATGTCATAAACTTACAATGTGAATTGATGATATAATTATTAAAATAAGTATTACATTTCTATTTTGTCAGTCGTAAAGCAAGATGGACTTCCAAAAGTTGGACTGGAAAAAATTATATATTTCACAAAAAAAAAACAAGGAACAATTATGTGTCTGTGTGTATGAAGTTGATCAAAATAAGTAGAAACTACTTACAGCTTCTTGACTGGAATCAGAGAGATGAGTCACTGGCAGTCTAAACTCATGCATCATCCACTCTGTTTTAGTTCCTTTACCGGCGCTTCCACGATAATAAACCAGTGATTTCTTTAGGCCGATAACGCGGTATTTCACGTCGCACTTGGATGATGAAAAAATTGGCTTATCAATCCCCGTTGCCTTCCAAAATCCAGTCCCCGTCACTCGATTTGGCCTCACGCTGTTTCTGTACTTTCTTCCTCTCATGCAGAAAAAATACCACTCTTTTTGATCATCTGAAGTTGCATTGCTCAACTCTGCACATATATATATGTCAAGAAGGTTACATATCAACTTATTGATTAGCGACACGACATTTATACTCGTTGGAGGTATGATCGAAGTTAAACAGACTACTCCTGAGATTTGAAAAATTACACAAACATCCCTGCAATTCTCCCAAGATTTGGAAAATTACACAAACATCCCATTAAGAGATTTCATCTCAATATGCAGTTTTTTGTCATGTTTTCATACACACAAAATCACAGAAAGACTTACTGGGGAGGTCCCATGGATCATATTTGTAGATATCAACTTGAGTGATGAGCTCAATATTCATGGATTTTCCTTGGACTTTCCTCAGCAAATAAAATCCCACAAGCTCTTCATCAGTGGGATGGAATCGAAACCCCGGAAGAACAACTTCTTCTTCTTCTTCTTCGTCTTCTTGATCACCGTTGATTATATCCTTTTCTACACCACAATTTCCCAGCTCCATCATTTCTTGATTAATTTCTTCTTAAGATCATTTGGGCATTTTTTTTTAATTTTTTGTTACTAGTTATTTTTTTTCTTTCTTTTTTCATCTTTTGTGTTGTTTTAGTGCTTGGATGGGGCATATATAAGTAAAATTTTGTGTGTTGTCATGGATGCTGAAAATAAGGCAAGAATTAATGGTCTAGTTTGGAAAATGAGTGTTCTTTTGGATTGAAAAACGTGTGGAGTGTCAAGACTCAAGTGGCTTGCTTCGTTTTTTCCAGATTTTTTCCACATTATAGTGTTTTTTTTTCCTTTAGTTAATTAAATACTAATTGAGAGGAAATGTGCAAGGATGCTTTGATTGTGATTTGTGATGTCATAAGAGAATAATCATCCAAATTTCGACTTTATAGAACAAGAAATTGCGTACTTGACTTAATTAGTTGAAGTTTGGGAGCCTAGCATATTGATTATATACATACTAACACCAAATGATGGTGATTTAGTATTTCGTGCAATATTAATTTAACCAAGGGATCAATTCTTAAAAGACATTAAAGGATAGTAAAAAGTAAAAAAAGGACCAAAAATCACCTTATCTTTTTTTTTAATTATTATTATTTCACCTTTTTTGTGTTATTATCATGGTTTATTAGTCAAGCCTTGTGAACCATGGGGCAACTATACTTTTCTAATTTTTCTTAGTATAAGCTCTAATTTCAATGTGAATGACGTATTTGTGATTTTATAATCAAGATATTTAAAGTTCATATCGACAACAATAGTTTAGTTGTGTATTGATTGTGGAATTCCACCATTTTGTGGTCATGTCATTGACCATTAGTACAACCATTAAAAATGCATCATAAAATCAAAATGTCTCAAAAATCCTCTTTGGCAACTATACATTAGTCTTTGGAAGAAAATTTGACAAAAAGTTAAAGGTTCACTACTAAAAAGGTGGACACCCAAACAAAGAGCAAAATTCAAAGACAAACCACTTGAGTTTTATGTACATTCGTAGCAAACATTGATCTTGCAACCAATTCCCACTCCAAATAATTTTGCCTAACTATTCTAAAATTCTGCTGCACATTCACATCAACAACACTCACCAATTGTTCATGAAAAATGAAGAAAATATATGGACAAGACAATGATGCACACTCACAGTAGAATCAAATTAGGACTTTCAGCTTTCCTCATAATGAAACAACAGATTTGAGGTGGGGTGATGATTGATAATGTGATGAAGCAGTGTCAGATTCTTCGCTTTCATTCGGGAATTCGACTGGAGGTGTCTCATTGATTGGCTTGCTGCAAAATGTTGGCATTTAAAATCAGAAATTTGGCACACCAAGTCGAGAATATATATGACATGACGATGTTCATGAAGGTTATATGCAAACATGTAGCTTTAGCAAACTTTAATTCATGGTGACTGAAACCAAAGAGGTTTCTTCAACAATGCACATAGAAACTTAAACCAGTGTGAAATGACATAGATCGGCATGAAAACAACAGAAAGCAGAAAAACATTCAAATATATATGTATATTTAAATAAGCTTATAAAGATAATCTGTAGCAGTAGACTATACCTCTGAGATATAGAGGTGTCTTCGGACAATGCCTTTTCTAGCCTCTCCTCAAATGGTGTTGCATGCCAACTAACTTTCTGATCCTGTGAAGCCG
>JBBMKE010000011.1:13748147-13778636 GCA_037834125.1 Lippia alba | reverse complement strand
TAGTAATACTTTTTACCCGGATGGGGCCCAATTATCTATATTTCTTTTAGAGAGAATCATCGTTTAACTCTCCAACTATCTATGTGAGAATTGAATCCGCAATACATGTATTATAGATGCAGATATCTACAACTAAGTCATTTGTCAATTCGCGAACACATGTTTATAAATGAAGATATTTACAACTAAGTTATTCATCAATCCGCGATTTATTTGTTCGTAGGTATATATACTTACCATTAAGTCATCTATTTGTCTTGCCTAATCATCTACCGTTGATTAGGGATATAAATTAACTGAGTCTTGATCATTTTTCTAGCTCGAGCTCGACTCGACTAAGGCTCGTGGTTCGGCTCGAGCTAAGACAATATTATATTTTTTAAAATTAAAAATTAGTTTTTGTAATAATTTATATATATTTATTGAATATATATAATAAATATATTACTTTTTTTATTAATTTTGTATAAAAATCAATAAATATATATGTAATATTATATATTAATAAAATATTTATATATATATATATATATTAAAATATTATTTTTTTAATTAAATATGTTGGCTGGCGTCGCGAGCAAGACTCAAAGGTGCTTGAGTTCGGGCTTGAATTGAGCTTGCTCAACAGACTCGCGAGCTGACTCGACTCGTTTACATCTCAGCCGATCTTTTGAAGCTTTCATATTATAAAGATGGACCATATCTATACTTTCTATATTTCAATCTAAACCCCCAACTTACTAAACCTGTCAATTTAGTCCTCTCTTGTTTAAATAATTCTCACTTACCCTACTAAGCAACATGCCCACAAGAATTAAGTTCTCCCTTGAGCAAAGTTCCTAAAAAAAGGAGTTTAAACAACAAGCATTATTCTTTTAAAAAATTTGATTTACAAATTAATTTCACTTATTCGGCGCCATAAGTTTCTCTCATTCCATTAATCATGTCACACCACTTGTTCCCAATCTGTCACAATGCCTATTAAAGATAGTCGATTAATAAAGCTCATCCCATTGGGCTTCTAAACTCCATTCAATTTAATTAATTATTAGTCTTGAAAGTAGAATAGTTCGTACCACTTTTAATTTAATTAATCTAACTCTATAAGTGTTCAAACTATATATTATTTCCTGACCATCACGGTATTCGATAGTCCTAGATACAATTACTCTATACCTATAATATAATGCATGAATATCAATATCCCAATACAATAACATGATTTTTTTAATATATAAAAATATCATATAAAAAGTATCCGAAATAACACCATACAGTAAAACAATAATTTTAAAAATATTTATGCATTAAAATTCTAATTATTCAAGTCTAATATAAGTCAATAATTGGTCGATTAGAGTTAAAGTTTCCAAAAATAATTATTTGATATAAAAAAGGGTTCTACCATAATTTTTATAATTCTTAAAATTCCAAAAGTGCCCTTCTCTCATTATCTAAATAAAAAGAATAAAAATGAAATTCCCAAGACAATGCCGTAAATCACTCCCCTTCTTCCATGCATGGAACCTTCTTTAATCTCCTTTTTGCCATAATAGGTTATAGTTTCCAAACCAAATTTCCCTCCATGTTGCCTACCTCCACCACTTCGCCGCCGTCAACCACCGGCAAGTCCCACGTCTCCACCCTCCGCCGTGCATGGCTAACCGCCGCCGTCCTCGTCCAGCTCTTAATCATCCTGTACCTCAACCAGACTTCCATTAATAGTCCCCCACCACCCTCTTCCATCCGCCAACACCAATTCCAATCCACCACCACCGCCGCGGCGGCGGCGTCGCACCTCCACGACGACGAAACCTGCAAATACGGCCGCGTATACGTCTACGATCTCCCTTCAATGCTCAACAAAGACATCCTCGACGACTGCCACCATTTAGAGCCGTGGGCCTCCCGCTGCTCCGCCGTCTCCAACGCCGGCTTCGGCCCTCCCGCCACCAGCCTCCGCGGCGTCGTTCCGGAAAATCTCACCCCGGCGTGGTCCTGGACGGACATGTACGCCGGCGAGGTCATATTCCATGACAGAATGACGAATCATAGGTGCAGAACGATGAACCCGGACAATGCGACGGCGTTTTACATCCCGTTCTACGTCGGACTCGCCGTCGGAAAATACCTCTGGTTCAACCACACCTCCAACGATCGCGACTTTCACAGCGTGGAGATGCTGAAATGGGTCAAGAATCAAGACCCGTTTAGAAGATCAAACGGGTCGGATCATTTCATCTACTTGGGCCGCTTGACGTGGGATTTCCGACGGTTAACCGACGATGACAGTGACTGGGGCACCAAGTTTCTCCACATGCCGTTGATGAAGAACGTCCTTCGTTTATGTTTAGAGAGAAGCCCATGGGACGAGATGGAAATCAGCGTACCCTACCCGAGCCCGTTCCACCCGAGATCCGAATCCGACATCCACCAGTGGCAGAGCTTCATTCGGGACAGAAAACGGGTCTACCCGTTTTCCTTCGTGGGGGCGACCCGTAAAAATATCCGAAACGATTTTAGAGGTGTTTTGATAAACTACTGCAAGAATGAACCGGGGTCGTGCCGGTTATTCGACTGCTCCGTGACGAATTGTTTTGTTGGAGCTCCGGATATATGGAGAGCCTTCTTGGATTCGGATTTTTGTTTACAACCAAAAGGGGACGGGGTGACACGAAGATCCACATTCGACTGTTTGACGGCGGGTTCGATTCCGGTTTTCTTTTGGAGGAGTAGTTATGAGGGTCAATACGAGTGGTATTTGCCGGGCGATGCAAGAACATACTCGGTTTTCATAGATAGTAAGGATGTTAGAAACGATACTTCGATTATTAAGAGAGTTTTGGAGAATTATAGTAAAGAAGAGGTGAGAAAAATGAGAGAAACGATCGTGGAATTCTTGCCGAGATTATTATATACAAGGTCGAATACAGATTTTGGAAGTTTTAGTGATGCATTTGATGTAGCCGTTGAGGGAGTTTTGAAAAGGATTAAGCAAAGAAAGATTAGTGTATGACATTTTTGTAATAAAAACTGATTGTGAGCGTGTGTTTTATTTATCAATAGAAATGTTATTTTTTCTTTATATATTTAATCTAGAATGGAAAAGTAAATTGAACCGTCCGATTTGTAAAAAAATCCTAAGAAAAATATTTTCTAAAATTGTAAATGAGGATATTTATGTAAGTCGTATACATCTATTGCAACCATAATTGTTGAGGGTTCTTTCCTGAAGGCAAAGACCTAGGTTCAAATCCCTGTGACCACTTGGGGTGTGTGCGTAAAAAAAAATAAAAAAATCTATTGCAACCATTTGTGATTACTCAGTAATTTCTCAAATATAAGATATTAATAAGTAATTCACTCAATTAGTTCATTTGAATTTTGATTAGGATAAATCTCTAACGTGCGGATATTTTTAAAAATTACATTTTGAAATGTCGAACACCATGTCCAACACTTCGTTTGAAATTTTCTCAAAAAAATCCATACAGCTATATTCCACCACCCGCCCTTTAGTATGAAACTAGTTCTAACTTCCAACACACCCAAAACTTAAACTAAGAACATAGGCAGTAACTTTGATACTATTGGAGTAAGTTCAAACATGAGAAAAAATACACTGTAATCAAGAAGCAACCCGCATCGTCGTCCCGGTTGAGCAGAATGAATGTTGACGGGGGCAAAAGTGTCTTTTCCTCATCTGCAGCCCCCATCTTTCAAATCTCCGCGCATCATTTAACCCCATTGCCACGACGTCGCTTCGAGAATTTCCCCTTTGAAACGGGCCTCATCCCATGGCCATGTGGATGAGTATATGAAGTGTTGATCTGATGACTCTGGTTTTGGGAAATTTTCCTGCCGTCGTTATCAGGGCGTGGGCTAATATCAGCAGCACTAACCATTTTAGCAAGAGAGTCGACGGGTTGCACTGGCAGTGAGACCCCAGACATCCCATCATACGATAAGACGCACACTATGAAGTAGAGCGCTGCCCCGAGATTTTCAGGAAGAACTTTGTGAGGATTTTTTATCTACAAAAGATCACCATTGTAATCAAGTTACCAATCTGAAATATTTAAAAAAAAAAAAAAAGAAAAATAGTTGCATGATGATATAAGTTACAATGTGGATATCTGTCATTTTAAAACTTAAAGAGGGAATATTTGTGTAATTTCAAAAAATCAATTTTGAAAGAATATGAGGGCTAGAAAATTACTTTGAACAAGATTGCCTCGGAGAGTCTTTCCCTCAAACAATAAATTTGAGCAACATCAAGAGCAGCCGACTCAAACGGAAGCCAACGATCAACGATAACCTTAACAACATTTCCAGGCGAGGCCATAATTTTATCACCTCGTCTCGAATTAGAGAGATCTTTATTCTCTTGCTTACTTTCATCATCACTATCAACATCAAAGTCAGTTTCATCCTCGTCGTCATTTTCAGCAGGGGCCACCACAATCTCAGTTGCCAACAGCAACAACGGGAGCGAACCTATAACACTAGAATTTCTAATAAACAAGCCCCCATCTCCACGAGTTATCTCGTCAAATATAATCAAAGGTGGAACAGATGATTTCCTCGATGATAACTTCACATTGGTCGAATAGGGATGCAACCTAACCTTGTTTCCATCTGCCGTCTCAACAACGCACCTTTTACCCTGAGGGATCACTCTCCCGACCATTGGATAAAGACCGGCAACAAGCACAGCATGGAGAATGCCCGGATCCTGCGAATTTAAGCTGCAACGAGAAGCATCTTCTGGTATAAAACCGTTTCTTCTGAGCTCATCCTCAAGTCGTTTTCTCATTCCAGACAGCATTTTCATAGTGTTTGTAGATACAAAGTACTGTGAACAGAACCGAGCTTGGTCCCCATTTTCCTTGGCCATTTTCCAACGGTCGAAGGCGGCAATTATCGCTAATTGGTCACCATTGCCACCATAAGACGATGCCAGATCAGCTTTAGCAGCTTGAGCTTTTTTCTTTTCGTCAGGTAACATCGGTAAAATGAAGGGATCTCTATAGTCGGCAGCACAGGCTAGCGTTAGCGCGGGATCGAGACAATTCAGTAATATTGAAACTAACAGCATCTTGCATGTTACTGGATGGACTGGAAGAGATCCAAGCCTCTCTCCAAGTTCTGTGAGTTTCTCATCGAGTGTGAGAGCACCAATGTCTTGAAGAACAATAATTGCATTACGTATTGTCTCGAAAACTGGTGAATCCAATGTCTTGTTCAGGAATTCTTCTATTTTACAAGATGGATCCATAAGCTTTACCTGGAATGGGGAAGCAGAGCAGATTATAAAGCACTTTCTAAAAATTTGGCAATAAATAATTACACAGATACCCCCTCTTAGTTTTAGGATTACCCTCCTACTACTTAATACCACCTTACGATTAGCCCCTTCAATCAATTTCTTACACACAGTTACATGATATCATCATTGGACCTCAGTTGAATTTGTCAAATATTGGTATTTGAAATTCTGAATTTGAAAATAATGACTGAGTTAGGTACCTGAAGGCATAACTCTTCTATAGGCATCCTCTTAATTTCAGGAACTTGAAAGTCGGGCAAAGAAGCAGCCCGAATTTTTGAATAAAGATGATAACAGATACCAGGCTGGCACCGGCCTGCACGACCCTCTCTTTGCCTCGCACTTGCTTTTGAAACCCAAGAAGATTGAAGAGTTGAAACATTGTTATAAGGATCATAACTTTTTTCTTTCATTCTTCCACTGTCTAGAACATAAACAACATCATCAATGGTGATAGAAGTCTCAGCAATATTGGTTGATAGAACAATCTTGCGGCACCCAGGAGGGGGACGTTTGAAAACTTTCTTCTGCTCCGCCAATGGTACCAAAGAATGAAGAGAAATAACAAGAAATTTAGAAGGATCCTTGAAAAAAGGGCTAGATAGTAATCTATCCCTTGTTCTATTTATATCATCCCAACCCGGAAGGAAAACGAGAATAGCTCCATCTTTTGAGTCAGTACAGATTCTCCTCAGTAATTGTTCGATAAGCACACAATCCACTAATTCAGGATTGACATTTGATAAGTATTTATCGAGTAATATTTTCTCCTCTTCCAAGTTGTCATATTTTTTCTCCATATGATTTTTAATAATTTCTGCAGCTTCTTTTTCATTTTCTTGTTCAGCATAATCCAAAGCAGTCTTTCCGGAGTTGGACCGTAAATGGCAGTCAGCACCAAATGATAGGAGCATGCAAATATCACCAACTCTTCCTTTCTCAGCAAATACCATTAGTGGTGTCACCCCAGTTACAGAGTGCTGATAATTATAAACTTTCTGTGAAGATGATATCAACTCAAGGAGAGGGTCAAATTCGTCATTTGACAAGGCCGAGTCAATTGCCTCGTCGAGAGAAACTCTGCATTCCTCGGTTAGGGAAGAATCCTCAATGGTCTCATTTTCCTTTTTGATAGTTTTTTCACTTGATCTAACCATAGACAATATATCCTCCAAGTAGAAAGATTTTACCTGAAAAAGTTATTGTTCTACATATGATATACTAAGTTAATGAGGTGAACTGTTAGAAAACTATAAATTGGAACCTGAAACTTACTGGATAAGTAAAACCCGGTACTTGAATAACTGGGCAGCACCCAAAGTACTTTGAAAATCGCTCTGCATCAATTGTGGCACTCATCAAGACCTGTTCAATTTGAATAACCCATTAAATTTTTGGATTTCAATATCTGAAATCAAGATATATAAAAGGAAAAAGGATAAGATTATGCATATGGGGTTACGAAGATGCTAACCAGACGCAGATTGGGATGCAACGGAAGCATGTCTCTGTAAACAAAATCAAGATGATTAGCAGAAAATATTAGATCTGTAGTAAAACTTATATTGCTAGATACATTACAAAAGATTATTAAGTACTTTGGTAGTTTGATTAACATGAAAGGATGAGAAATTACATCATTATGCAAGCAAAATAGAAAATATAACATAACTAGAAAAACGTCATCATAAAAGCAAGGCACCTGATGATTGCAAGCATGAAATCAGAGAAGCGGTCCCTTTCATGAATTTCATCCTAAAAGTGAAAACAAGTTTGTCAGGTACCTACACGTTAATGCACATAAAGGGGGGGAAGAGGGAAAGAAATAAAGAATTATACGTGTTTAATTAGTCAAGTAACACTTTTGCCCCCATCGATAATTAATACAAGGCATGAATAGAAATAGAAACCTTCTTCAAAATCAAACGATCTTCAGAAAAGTAAATGACGCCAAGTTAGTATTATGTCCAATCAGCAGATGTCAAGACACAAATGTAATTAAATAAAACAATTGCCATAAGAGAAATACTGATGGAAATTGTTATAAGATATAACTAAATGTGTTGGAAAGCTCAACATACCACGACAATATGTGTGATGCCAGAAATACCAGCTTCTATCTTTTGAGAAGCTTTTTTCTTCTTTTTGCCACTTCCTTTACTAACCACAATTCGCAATAAAACTCCATTGGTGCAGAACACAAGAGATGAATGTCTCCCACCTTTGCTCTCAAGCCGAATCTAGCATTTCCATGAAATAAAAATAAGAAAAACAACAACAACAATAACAACAACAACAACAACAACAATAATAATAATAATAATAATAATAATAAACAATAAGTAATTACAAAAATCAGGTCATGGAAGTTTGAGAAGAGTAAATAAAATGTTCAACGATTTAGACAAATGAATAGCTAGTTATTAGATCACGCAGTACCTTATATCCAACGGAATCCCCAATAGTTTCACCTCTTTCGGAAGCAATTCTTTCAGCCACTGCACTCAAAACATGGGACATGACCATTTTAGTTGCATCCAAAAATCATTAAAAAGGGGAAAGAAACAAATAGAAATGTGTACAGACACACACATGTGTGTGTGTGAGTATCGAAGACATAGACAAGCTGAACCACCTGATGTAGCAGAGATTCTCCGCGGCTGGGTACATACTATTTTACACGCCTTTCCTTTGCTCCACGCATGATCTAGAAGAAACTGTGGGACCTGAAATATTCCATAAAATGATAAATTCCATGTGTACTAAATGAGAGAAAAAAAGAGTAACGGAACAAAAACAGCACAAGATGACGGAATGGCACCTGTGTTGTTTTCCCACATCCAGTTTCACCGCAAATGAGTACAACCTGTGTTAACAAGATGAAACCATTAAGGGATTATGATATAATGAAATGGGATATCAAGTGGCGCAAACACATTGTTTAATTTACATGTGGATAACCTGATTAGACTCTATTGTGGACGTAATAGCTTCCTTAAAAGATGCAATTGGAAGTTTGGACCTTTTCTCTGTAATCTGCACAAAAAAGCCCACAATTACTTGCCATAATCATGACAGCTAAATCTGATGTATATAGTAATAATATGATATGAAAAGCCGTAATAGACCTTTCTCAAGCTTGGGTCCTTCTCTATTTTGGAAGCAAGTGATTCCACCTTGTTTGCAATTTCAACCTCAGTCATCGCAGGTTTGGAAAACATATCATCTCTTATAGACCGTAAATTATTATGTTTTCCACTACTTTCCACAACTTTATTCTCTGTCGGCGCCGCATCATTGGGAGGATACTTTGAAAATAAAACCTGTAAAACAGCTTGTGCTTCCCCTGAAAATCTGAAGGAAACAAGATTTTCCTTGTCTTTTACTGAGCCTCCTTTTGTTATCTTATAAACTGAAACACGGCGCTGCTGCCCCAACCTACAGAGAAAAGATCAATCATTAGAAAAAGAAAGGAAATAGGAAAAGGAAATAATATTTATGAGAATAGATTCATAACGATAAAGTTCAAACGTTATTGCATCCCATCAGACCATACCCAGAACTTTTGGACTTCATACCCATTTTCCTGCAATACATGTGCACTGCAGCTCGCTCGTGATTCGACAAGTTATCCTCAAATTTGTATACTGCAGAGTGAGAATTTTCACATGAACTCTTTCCTCACAACATGCTGAAATATGCATACAGTCCATAAAGAAAGATATAAAGAACGTTTGCCCCTTTCAACAAATTGAAAAACAAGCCCCACGTATAGCATTAAACAGACTCAGGAAAGAACTAAACTATGCATAAGTTCATAAATAACAAATACCAAGTACATTTAGCCCTTTCAACAAAATGACAAATAAGCTCCACATCTATTACTGAACTGGATGACAAAATTTAGCTATTTATGCCGTTCATAAAGAACGTTTTGCCCTTTCAACAAGGTGAGAAACAAGCTCCACATCTAGTAAGAGACTATTCATGACAAAATTAAGCTAACACGCTCCAGTTCATTCTATTTCATGACTATTCGGAACGTATCACCCCCGTTAGCAACATTCCTGGCAGTACTGAGAGATGTATACCTGTTAAAAACACTAACTTATCATGTAGAAATCAAATACCTCCATCTACCAAACTCCAAGAATTCAACTAACTCATAAAATCCACAATGCCGCAGAGAAGCCATATCACCAATAAACATACAAAAGGAAATTTTCTACTTACACGAAAAATCAATGATCAAACACAGCATAAGTACAAAACAAGAATAAAAACAAGACGAACAACACATTAAACTCAACCCAAAGAAACCCACATTCCTCCCTCTTCTCTCAAGAAACAAAACTAATACTGCAGCCCATTTAACAAGACGAGATTTTTAACATACCCTCTGCATCGGAAACTCGAAACTGCTCAAGAATTTGAGTAATCCGAATGCGGGTGGACTCATCAACAGTAGAGGCTTTTTGCTGCAGTTGGTTTGCGCCTTGCTTCTGCCTCTTGTTCTTCCCCGGCGGCCCCTTAGCAGACGAAGTCGGAGCCATTCTCTTTCTCTTGTTTTTACCTATTTTGTTTTTCTGGGGGAATTGCTATTCAAGATTCAGTTTGAGTGTGTTCTTGTTCTTCCCCGATTCTTGATTCTTGATTAAAGGTTTTCCGCTTTCGAATTTGGAGAAATGCAGAGAGCGAAAGAGGGCTCCTTTATGCTTTCTCCTCTTTCTCTGTTTCCCTAACTGAGGCGGTTTTCCGTTTTCCCATTTTCTCTTTTTATTTTTTATTTTTTTTTGTATATATACATTGAGAGGATATTCTAGGATTCTTATTCAAATTGGCAAATTTACTATATTTCTTATTATTTTCTTAATTAGGAAAATAATAATATGATTTTCATGCGAGTAATTTTATAATATATTAGAGAATAATGTATATATTTGTAGATATTCTCACATACCTATACGTAATTAGTAAAAATAATCGTGATTTAGTAGTTCGATACAAGAGATATATAATGAAGTAGCTAGACTATCTCGCATACTAATAATTTAATGCTAAATAACGTGGTTAGGCGGTTCGATATTATACTAATTTAATTAAATATTTTTACATTTTAATGGTTTGATATCAAATAATATAATTTAATGATTTGTAATTTTACCAACTTAATTAATTATCTCGTATCTGAGATTTAGCGTACACAATTACAACCATAATTTAAATATCTCGTATCTGACGTTTTGTACGCATATATACTAGTACTACTCACTAAGAAAACATTTACATTTTAATATTTGGATCCAAACAAATTTACAATAAATAAAATATAGTGATATATATATATATATAATTTTGCGAGTTTCCTAACTCAAATATAGTTCGATTAAATTGATGCAATAAGGATATGAATTTTATATTGATATGATTGGTGGAACTCATAAAATGAGTAAAAAATTAAATAACAAGTATAACACACTTATAATCGTAATTGGTTAGATTAGGCGGAGGGATTATGTGGGGTGGAGGCTAAGCTAGAATTTTTTCTCCTTCCTCTTAACCTAATTCTTGGCAAATTGGTTTCAATTTAGCCTCAAAATTGGTTTTCTTTTCCATAACTAAAAACGTTAGTACTTTTCAAATAAATAAATAATAGAACTACGTTTTATAGTACATTATATAATTTACAAAATGTACGGAGCTATCAGCTCTCAGACTTGAGTTTCTTGAAATGGATTTGGGAGAAAAATAAAATTGAAGCTAAATCTTCAAGAGAGTTTGGGTAAATCTTCAGCTTTCACAGCACCATCTCCGCCGCGCCGGCGTAATATCGCCGCCTCTCGGCTCCACCGTCTCAATTTATCAAGGTCTTTTTCTGTTCCTTATTTCTAGTTTTCTGCTAGGATGATTTTTGTTTTGTGTACTGGAAGCACGTAAATCCTGAATGCTTTTCTCTTGTTTGTGTTTGTATTTCTCTTGTTTTCTAGTTTCATTGGAATAACCGAATAAGGATTGTTTTTGTTCGAGTGTAAAGCTCCTGTCTTTACAGTTAGACAGTCCTGTGTTAGAACTTTAAGTGTTGACTTGGCAATTGTGGCTTGAATTTCTGTATCTTGTGAATCTATATTCTGTTATTTGTGAAATTCAGGGTGAATCTTCGAGAATTGTATGTGCTTTTTTAACTATGCAGTATGTTGAACTTGCTATGGATGATATCTTACTCCAACAATGTGCATACATTCTGTAGATTTTGTTTAGTTTCTATTGTGAAGTTGGATTATGTTTGGATAATCAATCAGGAAATCAAGCTTTATCGCCTAGTTGAAGATTTTGTATCCATTGGAAATGTATATGAAGTAAGGAATGCCTCGATCCTCTTTAGACATTTCCTTGTTAATGTTGCTTGATTCTGTGAAGCAAACAAAGTCTGGTTGTATTTGTTATCTTTTTGGTATGAAGTATGTTCGTGCTCGGTTGTTATTTTGCACGGCATGGATTGTGTGCATAACGCCTTCTGTCCTGTTCATTTCTTGTTTTACGAATTTCCCATATTGGTCTTCCTTTGTTGAAGGTTGAAGAAATGGCCCTCTCGTCGCCGCCATCTTTCCTGCACAAACAACGGTTGAGACCTTCTGTCCCACGAGTGCCTAAAGGCAAATCAAGTTCTCGTCTTTCTGTTGGTTCCTTGCTGCAAACGCACTCGAGGCGGGTTCCTGATTCTTTTCTTAGACAAGCTCAACCTTCGTCGATCTTCATTAAACCTTTGAAACAGCGTCGGCCTAAAACCATCACCTATGGAATCAAATCCCTTTTCACAGGCATAGTTGAAGAAATGGGAACAATCAAGCAAATCGGTTTCGATAAAGACAACAACAGTTTCACAATGAAAATCCAGGCAAAAACTGTTCTGGAAGACGTGAACTTGGGAGACAGCATCTCGATCAACGGTACTTGCTTAACAGTAACAGAGTATGACGCTGTTTCATCTGAATTCTCAGTTGGATTGGCCCCGGAGACTCTGAGAAAGACTTCCTTGGGTGAATTGGAAACTGGTTCTTTGGTTAATTTAGAGAGGGCGTTGAGCCCCAGCACCAGAATGGGTGGTCATTTCGTGCAGGGGCATGTTGACGGAACTGGGGAAATTGTGGAGATGACCCCCGAGGGGGATTCCTTGTGGGTGAAAGTGAAGGCCGGAGGAGAGCTGTTGAAGTACATAGTGCCTAAGGGATTTATTGCCGTAGACGGCACTAGCTTGACTGTTGTGGATGTGTTTGACGACGAACTCTGTTTCAATTTTATGTTGGTGGCGTATACGCAGCAGAAGATTGTGGTCCCATTGAAGAAAATTGGACAGAAGGTGAATCTGGAGGTTGATATCCTGGGGAAATACGTGGAGAGATTGCTCAGTAGCGGCTTCGTCGACTCTATTAAATCATCCTGAAATGTCAAGTATGCATTCTTTCCTTCACTTGATAATCGTAATACACTTGCCCATCCGATTGGTTGACTCTTCGTTTTGGTGACGATTCAGTGTTGGTATCTTCATTTTGTGTCTGATGTATTTGTGTCAAAATGTGTCTGCAGTTTGTGTTTTCTGGATTCCATGTTTATGTCAAAGATTTGTGCATTATCAATTTCTACACTTATTATAAGTCCTGTGGTTTAATAGTTCGGTATCAAGTGATGCATGCAGTCTAATGGTTTTGCGTTATACTAACTTAACCCTTAGATACCCCGTATCGGAGTTCCATTGCTCGGCATCAAGTAGCTACTATCATTTCTTCGTTATAGATTGAGATCTTCTTCGAACTTGATGCACAAAGAATATCAGCAAATTGCATTTTTGTAACTTAATTCGATATCTCGTATTCGAGTTCTTATGTTGTTGACCACTATTCTTGAGAAAGTTTTACATTTTAGTAATTCAGTCCAATTTAAAATCATAACAGATAAAAATATAGCGATAAATATGTAAAAGATTTGATTTATACTAGACAGTAAACTTGGCAGCCTAGTCTTTATTTCCAGAGTCTAGACCTCGATTTTTCTTGTGGACCGGATCCACAACTATAGCCCAATACAGACTATGTTACGCCCATTATATGTAATTTTAGACTTTAGTCCATTGTAGAGACATTAAAATTTGGTCATTGGCTTCACAATGGCCCTAAACCCCACTACCATACCTCAAAACGCTCTATTTTGCATAAGTAAATTAAAACTCGGTTAAAATTTAAATCCCACATAACTAAAAATGATATTAGTAGGTCATAACTCATACCTAATCTTGCTAAAACTTTATAACAATGGATAAACTATTATATAGTTGTCATGTTATTAATACAAGTTTTGGACAAAATAGTCAATTATATATTGAAAGTAACAAATGACAAATCGAACAACGAGAAATACCTCACAATTTGGCGTAATAATCGTTTAACTAAATATATCATATTCAAGTTCTTTCATATGCAATCGTAAAACATAGAATATTTATCAATATAATTGCTCAGATCCCGACCAAATATGGGAAATACCTTACTTGCAAGATGCAAAAGGTCGAATTCACCCTTTTCCACCACCTTTCCACAAGTGCTACTCATCAAAAACAGCTGTATTCCTTTATAGAAACATATTAATTTGTTGGGACATTTTCTTGCAAAATTATATTTTGAACCACTCGCATTAATTTGTGACAAAAATTTTAAACAAATTGGACCAGTTGTCGCATCCCATACTTATGGGGTTCCTAAATAAATTATAGTAGAAGATATTGATCAGCTAGATCCAAATAAATGGAGAATAATATCTGTTAATTAGGTTGTCATAAAATTAATAATTCTTGAGGACAACACTAGTCCACCGACAGTCTCTCTCTCCGATTCACAAACTCATGGTTACAGCTGTATGACCCCACCCCTCACCCACCCCACGTTTTTCCTTCAGATAAGTTAATTTAAAAAGTCTTATTTTATTCAAAAAAGAATTACCCCTCATTAAAAGGTTGCATATATTATTGCATAATTCAAGAATTTATGTTAGCCCAAGAAATAGCATACAATATACTGATCATGCATAACAATTTAAAAAGGGGACAAATTATTGTGATAGACTATTAGTGTTGAGGAAGGGCGGTATTTATTCATTCTTAATTAAATATCACAAATTTAAATTTCAACTTGAAATGAAGTAATTCTAATTTAAGATAATGTAATTGTTTCATCTTTTAAAGTATTTACACTTCAACGAGGGATTAATTATTATAATCAAATGTGTAACTGTAACCCTTAAGTTGTAGATAGGATGATAAAGGTAGCCTTATTAATTGGATTTAATTCGAATAAAATTATAGATTCATAATAGATATAACAAAAATCATACTTAGTAATAGCTGTGGACCCTATATAGAATAATTTTATTAATTTAATTTAGGCAAAAATATAAATTCAATTGTTGATCTATGGTTCTATACTATAACTGCAGAAACATACCGATTAAAGCATGTGGAATCACGAAATTTTTTGAAATAATGTCCACCATATGCCAAAACAATTACGAAAATTTAAAATATTGAAATTTATTTCAATTTGCACAAAGTATCTTATAATCATTACAAAATCAAAAAGAAAAAAGGAAAAAAAAAAGCAAAAGAAGTAACTGAAATCTTTTTAACCAAAAATAATCAAATTCACATCACAATCTCAAATCAAAAAATAAAACAAAAAATCAAAAAATGGAGGCCAACATCCCCACCACCACGCTAACCCACACCGCCGCAACTCCGCCGCGAAGCGCCACACTTCCACTCGGACTCGCCTCCGCATCCGCCACATCTCCGTCGTCTCCGGCAGGCCCCGGACTATCCGCATCCTCTTCCTCGTCGCTGGTCCCCGGCTTCGCCTTCGACTTCGATTTCTTCGGCGCCTTCGGCGCCGGCGCCGGCGGCTCCGCCTTGAAAAGCTCCCTCGGCAGCAAAACCTTGTCGACCTTAAACACCGCCAGCGGATCTGCATCGATGAGAGTTCCTTCGATCGTCGCCGTCACCACCTTCGTCATCACCTTCACATCGTCGCCGTCGTTCTGAATCGTGAAGTCGTACTTGTTCTTCCCCTCCGTCGCGAGCGTGTTCATCAATCCATTGCTCGATCTGAGCATCCCGAGGGAATTGTACACCGGAACGCCGTGGAAGAGGAGGAGCGACACTTTTCCGGCCGCGGTGAGGTTTTTGTACCTATACAGAGAGAGCACGACAAAATTAGCTGATGAGCTGAGAGTTGTCTGAAAGAAAAATTTTAACAGTTAACTAATTGGTTGATGAGGTGAGAGTTGTCAGAATAAAAAAATAAATAAAATTTAGGGTAGGGGGGCATTAATTGCCTCAATATGTCCCCTTAGCTCCGTCACTACCTCGGCATGAAGGCGTCCAGGGCGTCGTCGTCGGGGCAAAACACCGTCAGGCCCTGCTCGACGCTCTGGGCGAATGTGTCACTAGCGTCGGGCTGGGCGAGGATCATGTCGGAGAAGGATTTGCAGCCTTGTTTGGCCATTAAAGAAGTGACATTGAGGTCGGTGGGGGCGGCGGCTGGGGCCTCCGCCTCCGGCGACGAAAGGACGGCGCTGATTTGGATAACCGAAAGAGTGTAGGGCATTTCCTCGAGTGATTTAACGTATGTCGCCATTGGGCCGTCGGATTCGCTGTCGACGGGGGAGAAACCGACCTTGCCGCCCTTCATGTCGGTAATGTTGACGTAACCGGAGGTGCCGGCGGCTTCTCCGGTGGCCTGGAAGAGGGAGGAGGTGGTGGTGGAGCCCTTGGTGATCTGGTGGAGCTTCTTGGCGCCGAAGTAGTCGGCGAAGATGTGGAGGGAGAGGATGTTTTTTATGGTGGGGAGGGAGTAGTGCTTGGAGAGGAGGTCGTTCATGGCGCCGTTGCTGACGGCGCACACGGTGATGGTGCGGCGGCGGTTGATCTCGGCGGCGAGGTGGGTGGTGGTGAGGTAGTGGTTGAAGGTGGAGAACTCGGGGTGCTTGGCTAAGATGCGGGTGATGTTGTGGCCGTTGACGGCGGTGGTGGTGGCGGCGGCGGCCACCAGGAGGCCAAGAATCAAGATTCTTAGCTGCATTGTGACCACTACTGTAAAGTGTGTGTGGATAGTGTGTGTTTAATGTGAAGCAATGCTTTATGGATCCTATATATATAACATATTATATATTTATATATGTATATGTATGTGTAAAAACATTGCTAAGCTGCACCTTATGGCTTATGAGAATAATTAAACCATTAATGAACTAATAATAAAGTTTGCAACAATTTGATTGTAACGGTCAAATTTTGGTATGTTTTGCTAACAATATTTTTATTGTGGTAGTTACAAATTTTAATATTGATAAGTACGAGCATATATTTTAATTTAGTAGTCCAAACTTTTACGGTCTTGAATTATTACTCATGAATTAATTGAAAAGGCCAGCATAATAATCTTTGTCTAGAGTGGTTTTTAATTGAATTTGATCGGATTGAATCTGAATGAGATATCATAATTTGAGTATACTTTATTTTTAAATACAAGGGCTAATCATGTAACAATAATTATACTCAAGTTTGTTTTAAAATGGTGTAAGGTTCAATTATACTTTGGCCAATTCTTGCATGTAAATCTTACATGATGACACATATTTCATAAACCAGTGCACCCAATATGTGTATAAAAATATTGCGTGGATAACCATGAAAGGTACATAATTGCGTATAAAAAAGGCTAAAGAGAGTTTAACAAAACTTAATCTAAACCATAACGACAACTAGGAATAAATTATTGGGCAACCAATGCCTTCTTCTGTCGGTGCAACTACAAGGGTAAAGAAATAATTCCCCTTTTTCTTTTGTTTTTCTAAGACCAAGTCGAAAATGATTAGTTTCTAACAACCCAAACAATTAGAAAACATCAATAAGTAAATATGTCGAGCATCGGCCAGACCCATTAAAAGATCAATGATCGAACAACATTGAGTGTTTCCTTAATTTCGACCTTTTGAAGCTCAAGTTTGATCGGATTATAATTACCTCTACTAACCAAAGTGACAAACTCAAAACGCAGAAACAACTCTCATAAGTCATTTATTTCTACTTTTGAGTTATTTTACCACCTATAATAAATTAATTTGATGATGAGCCTGTGGTTTAAGAGGAAATCCGTTAAATTTGTCGGAATAAATATGAGATATTTATTTTTGTATACATATCGTTGTTAATTTGTTAATATCAAAAAACTAATATAAATAAATTAATTTCTATTTTTAAAAAACTAACCTAACTTTTATATTTTGCTAATCAGACTTATTGGATTACTTTCCCGTAAAATGGGCGCCACTTAGAGTTTCAAAATTGATTTTGGTTGCATGGATAGGATTTATTGGGCTTTAGGTTAAGCTTACGGTAGGTATTGTTAAGTTATGTATTGTATAGGCCAAAATATTTATGATAATGGCCCCATGGCATCGGTGGAATTTAAGTAGACTGGGCTTATTTAGACTGGACTCTATTTGCAAATTTGATTACAGATATATTAGGCTTTACTATTGGTCTGGGCTGAATCACTGGTATGGGCTATGGGCTAGTTTCAATATTCATAACAATTTATTTATTTTTTGTTAGGTAAAATAAAAAATATCCATAAATTAGGGTCCCAACTTTATAATTTATATGCAAAAATTAATAAAGTGAATTTATAACAAATCCTAAATGTGTCATCAGTCATGGATTAATTAACAATTATGCATGATAAAAAGGTCAACTAGTTTAAAGAGGAGACTACATCATAAACCATGCTGCAAGAGAATAAATGACTTAAGTCACTACCCATGCCTATGTTTTGGAATAATGCAAGTCAACCTACTTACCAACATAGAAAACAAAATATAATTTTTGTATTCCACAAATATTAATAGAGAAAATAGAAATAATTATACACAAGACTTTGACATTCATTTTCATATTGTGGTCTATTTTCCTTTAAAGAAGTGGGTTCATATATCTCAATCAAATTATATTATCACTTTTCATAACTTAATATTTATATTGTGTTCCATCTTAATTCACGAACTCAATCAGATTCTATTATTAGAAATACTGGTACCACTTTTCATAACTTAGCATTTATATCGTGCTCCATTTTGACTCATGAACTCAATCGAATTCTACTGTTAGAACTCAATTGAATTATATTATCACTTTTCAAAACTCAATATTCATGACCTACCTCGACTCGTAAACTCAATTAGATTCCGCTATCATTTTTCATAACTCAACGTTCATTCATACCTATTTCGACTAAATGCACAATTCTTACTTAGATTGTTTCAAATTAGCATCATTATTCACTAATGTCACTTTCTTGCTACCAAAGAATATCCATAAAAAGATCCTAGCTAATAAAAAAGAAATCAAGATTATACCCAAAAATAAAAATGAAAAATATACAAAGTTTGGCACGTGCCAAATCACGTATTTCCCAAGAAAACCCTACCCACCCACCCAAAAGCCCCCAGTTTTTGAATAACTACCCCTTCAATTTTTCTTCAAACACTCACACTTTGACATTCACGCTAACTTTTTCCGATTGCCTGCTTCGTCGTCTTCCACAGTTAAGCTACTTGCTAATCAAATACAAGGTTACTTTCTCTCAATTATTCTCCATCTTTAATCTATACGTTTTTATGTGTATCAACTCTGTTTTAGATCTGGTTTACTTGCTCTTTACTAATCAAAGATTCGATTTTTATTGGGAGAAAACAGATGGGCGGTTCTGGGTTTTCATGGAAATTGAAGGACCACCCGAAGTTGCCCAAGGGCAAAACCATAGCCATGGTGGTTTTGGATGGATGGGGCGAGGCTAAGGCCAACAAGTACAACTGTGTCCACGTCGCTGAGACACCCACCATGGATTCACTTAAAGATGTAATCATTTTCATTCTTTTTTTGATCTGGGTTTTTTGTAATTTTAGGTTCTTGATCTGGTTTGTGGGGTGAATTGATGTGGGATTGATTTTGATTTTGTTTATGAAGGGGGCGCCTGATAGGTGGAGATTGGTTAGGGCGCATGGGAATGCTGTGGGGTTGCCTACAGAAGATGATATGGGTAATAGTGAAGTTGGTCACAATGCTCTTGGTGCTGGACGGATCTTTGCCCAAGGGTGAGCTTCAAAATCTTGTTTTTTGTTGATTGTTATGTAAGTTTGTAGAAGTTGTAAAAAGCTAGGCTTCAAAGTAGAAGATTTAGATATAGTTGTTTGTATGTGTAATGTTGAAGTTGAAGTTTGATGCTATTAGTTACTAGTGATCTCAATACTTTCAGTTCATCTTTGTATGTTATGACTTAAGTCATCTCCTTGGAAGGTACTCTGGATTTATCGATTTGTCGTTTTCTTATGTTTCGTAGTGCGAAGCTTGTTGATATTGCTCTTGAAACCGGCAAAATCTATGATGGAGAAGGTTTCAATTACATCAAAGAATGTTTTGAGCACGGAACTCTGCACCTCATTGGTTTGCTTAGTGATGGAGGTGTTCACTCCAGGCTCGACCAGTTGCAGGTAAAGTCTATTTTTTTTCTAAATTTCTTCATGAAAATTTTTGTAAGAAATAATAATGTTGCATGTGTGGTGTTATCGTGCAGTTGTTGCTTAAAGGTGCTAGTGAGCGTGGTGCTAAGAGAATCCGTGTTCATATTCTGACTGATGGGCGTGATGTTTTGGATGGTTCGAGTGTTGGCTTTGTTGAAACACTTGAAAAGGATTTGGCAGATCTATGTGCTAAAGGCATTGATGCTAAGGTTGCATCTGGTGGAGGACGTATGTATGTCACCATGGACCGTTATGAGGTAAAGCTTTTGATGTTTCTACTTAATAATTGTCATTTTACTAGTTTTTCACTACTTTAAGTATGATAAAATTAACGAAATTGTGGACTTTGGGTTCAACTCAAGCTCGAGCCAATAACTTATCCATAAATTCTGATGAGCTCGAAAATGGGCTCGAGCTGAGCGTTAGCACTATAATTTGGCTCATTGTGCTTGATTTTATATTCAAACTTGAGCCCAAGGCTGAAAATATGATGAAACTCGGCTCACTCCTTTACATCTGTAGTTGTAAGTAGGCACAAGCTAGAAATGTTGTTCTGTGGTCAGGGATTGAATGTTTTAAAAAGACACTTATCAAAACACTCAAATTTGTTTCTTCAATAATTGATCGGCATCTTGATTTAGCTAGAATCTTCACATCGTGCTATTTTCTTAATTCTTACGTGCTCAAATTTTCCAGAATGATTGGGAAGTTGTGAAACGAGGTTGGGACGCTCAAGTTCTTGGAGAAGCACCACACAAGTTCAAGAGTGCTCTTGAAGCTGTCAAGAAGCTGAGAGAGGTTCCCAACACAACTGATCAGTACCTACCTCCATTTGTGATTGTTGATGACAATGGGAAATCTGTGGGGCCCATTGTTGATGGTGATGCTGTTGTGACCATCAACTTCAGGGCTGATCGTATGGTTATGTTAGCAAAGGCACTCGAATACAAAGACTTCGACAAATTTGACCGAGTCCGAGTCCCTAATATTCGTTATGCTGGAATGCTTCAATATGATGGTGAACTTAAACTTCCATCCCATTATCTCGTTTCTCCTCCTGAGATTGATAGAACATCTGGTGAATATTTAGTGAAGAATGGGATCCGTACTTTCGCTTGCAGGTAAGTTGACAGTGTCCTTGTATTCATTTCTGAAATGAACGTTCCATTTATAATTTTTTTTGGTTGACTTATTTCTCCTCAATGTTTTACAGTGAGACGGTCAAATTTGGCCACGTCACGTTTTTCTGGAACGGGAATCGGTCTGGATACTTCAACGCTGACCTAGAAGAATATGTTGAGATTCCAAGTGATATTGGTATTACCTTTAATGTTAAGCCAAAGATGAAGGCTGTGCAAATTGCTGAGAAGGCTAGGGATGCCATACTTGGTGGGAAATTTGACCAAGTAAGCCATTAGTTATTATTATCATTGTTATTATCAGGGACGGAGCTAGGATTTAATGTTGTGGGGGCGAAATTTTAAAATATAAAAAATGAAGGGGGAAAAAAATATTTTTTTTTCTTCCAAAATTTAGGGGGGGAGGGTGCCACCACAGGCCCCCCCGCCCCGTTCCTTGTTATTATCATTTTTAATATGTATGTATGTATGTATGTATGTGTGTGTGTGTGTGTACATGCACGCTTTTTGATTATAATGAGGTTTGTTTATCCTGAAGGTACGTGTGAACATACCTACCCCCGACATGGTGGGACACACTGGTGACATTGAAGCGACGGTTGTGGCTTGTAAGGCTGCTGATGAGGCCGTCAAGGTAATTCCTGTATAATTGTTTCAAATTTACAACTTGAAAATGTGATCTTACGACATGAACTAAATTAAAGATTGATTGAATAGATGATCCTGGATGCGATAGAGCAAGTTGGTGGAATATATGTTGTTACAGCCGATCACGGAAATGCCGAGGATATGGTGAAGAGAAACAAAAAGGGTGAACCTCTTCTCGACAAGAATGGCGACGTCCAAATTCTCACTTCCCACACTTTAGAGCCGGTATAATCAATTTATAGTTTTTCATTCTTAATTCTAAACTATATACCATATACACATACATGATATATTTGCTTCTTTGTTATGCATATTAAATGGGGTTGTCAAAAAACTTGTACAATTTATCTTTTGCTGCTCCATATGCAAATATGTTTACACAAACTTCTAAATCAAATAATGGGTTTATAATTACAAATGCACCCCTTTTGACGCTTGAGTATCAAGTTTTGATCAAAGCTAGCATAATTTATTGGTCAGTTCTGTACCCTCTCCGAAATTGGTACCAAAACTTTTTTTTTCCCCCTTCAAATTACACAAACCACCCACACGAGTTCAGAAATATTACACAAAACCACTCCCTAATCTAGTTTTACTTGTTCTCGACTTGGTTGAATAATCAATTTGGATTATTGAATTGTTTATCATAACTCTTTTACAGGTTCCAATTGCAATTGGTGGCCCTGGACTGCCACCTGGTGTAAGATTCAGGAAAGATGTTCCAAACGGTGGTCTCGCCAATGTGGCTGCAACCGTCATGAACCTACACGGATTCGAGGCTCCCGAGGATTACGAGACTACCCTAATTGAGGTTGCCGACAATTAGATCTTTTTAAAATCTACTGAGAAGAAAGTGTGGGAATACACTATATTATTCCATGTTTTGAATAAACGCTTGCTTACTTGTCTGTACACTTGATTATTATGATACCGGGCTTACCCAGCCTGGTCATTACCGGGCGTTGCCCGGCCTGATTCGACAATTTGTAAGATTTTGACGTTATATAAGATGTGTAATCGAGTGGAGCTTTTGAGAATTTTTTAAGCCATATATTTTATCTTGGTTCATTTTATTTTCACATGTTTTGCGTCCGTCGTCACTCACAGCACACACACGCGCACACACATGCGCACACACATATACAAGTAATATGTATGTATCACCTTAAGCAACATTGAAAGAGTTTGCAGCACTCTCAACGAACCTTCTTGCACCCTTGAACCATCTCTTGTCTCCAGCTTGTGCTTTGCATATGTACAGCTTCCCGTCCTTCACTGTCGCGCTGATAAGTTGGTGTTTGCCACCTTCGGCGCCATCGGCTGTTCTTGTCAGCACGGACAAGAAATAGTATTGTTTTCCACCAATCACGGGAGTCGATGTTTCTAATATGTTTGCTGTTGCAACTACGCCCGGATCAAATCCTCCCTGCAAAAAAAAAAAATAAAAAAAAAATTGGGTCCCAATTTGATGTTTGTAGTGTATTTTTGAGATTTGCATAATGACGAGAACTTCCCCTAATGTTTGCGAAATTACAAAACTTCCCTATGGTATGTCGTCAAGATTGCATTTTCATAAAATGTTTACCTCTGCATCAGTTTCACCAAAGTAGACCTGTTTCCCCAGCAGATAATCCACCTGAAAAATTCGGAGAAAACATCCTTATAAACACAGACAATTCTCTTGCAATATGGTTCAAAACAAACCAAAAAATCAAGATTGTACAATTACTTTAGACAGGAATTCCTCGGGCGAACCATAATCGGTGATGGATTTCTTGTCGGTGGGTGTGATCATAACAGCAAGGTTGCTCGTCGCATCGAAATTGTCCTCAAACCTCAAAACCTGTCCTGGATACTCCACTTCATTGCTCGGTTTCCACTTCGAAGGTACAGATAGCTTAAATCCATCCCCACTGTATTGATTGAAATCCGTGTTTGTTTTAGGCTTTCCAAAGACGTTTGCTGCATTTCACCATTTCAAGAGTGATCTATCAAAATATTTGCATTAAATCCTAACATAATAAACAGATACACCAGTACTACTCACGTATACTGATGTTGTCATCCTAGCCAACTCATAAACTCTGGACAACTTAAAGCAACTTATAACAGTAAGGGGGTATCTGTAATTTCGAAACTAGAGAGGGAGGTTTGTGTAACTATGCATAGATCTTTTTGTGTAAGAAAGCACCTTTTTCTCCATAAGCAGCATCAGCATGTGAGACCTTGGAGCCAACCGCGGCGGCAGCAATCAGAGCAGTTAGGGCCAGCCTCCGGGATACGGTGGCGCCACCACCGCATTCTTCTTCGGCCGCCACCTCCCGCTTCCGGGCTCGGCAGATTAGCCGGCGTTCTTTCAATGGCTGCACGTACCTCTGCGATGATGAAGAAACAAAACAAGTTCTTGGATTGGAAAGTGATGCGTGGTTCAAGAAGCATGCAGTTATTGAGGCCATTTCCTAATGATCATCAACTATTCTTCTCTCTCTCACAGTTTCTTGATTGCTTTAAATTGTGGTGAAGTTTGTGGGAGGATGGATGCAGAGAAGTCTAGAATGTGTCTTTTCTGAGGTGTGATGGATAAAAGACCAATCAATACAACTTTGATATCATTTGTACCTTAATTTCAATGCTAATACTAAAATACTATATGACTAAAATTTTAATATTATTTATACCTTGATTTCAACTCAAAAATCATGCTAGTTTAACCAAAGGGTTATAGTAAAATTTATACTATTTATTAAGTGAGATCTTGGTGTTCGTTTTTCTATTTTTTTTAAATTTATTTTTTAATCCATTTTCTTGCATTGCTTTTTGTTCTCTCACTTCAACAATATTTTTCTATCTTATCTTTTCTTTTTTCTTTCATTTTAATTTTTTTATTTTCTTATATATATATAATTCTTTATTTTTTTCAAAGATAGTATTGTTTATTATTTTTTATATCATTCTATTTATTATAATTTAATAAATATATTTTATAATAAAAATAATACTAATATAAAAATTATTTTTAATAAAATTAAATACTAAAAAAAAATGGCACACGCAACAAGTGTACCACAGTTACTAGTACTATATAATTTCTCAATCATGCAGTATATATTGATCTATTCTTTAACTTAATTAAAAATTTTCTTGATTTTTTTTTGGTGAGGATTTTCTTGATTTAATACTAACAAGTAACAAGCATATACTTTATGCATCATAGATTCACAATGGAATATTGTAATTTCTGACTTATCCATGGCACGTGCTCATCACGTGAGCATCTTATCCCCCCTTTTTTGAATTCCCCTAGCACCCAAGGGGGCCGCCCCCCTTTCTTTGACTCATGCAAAAGGGGTGTGCTAAAATGTGAATTAGAAAAATTCTGGGGTCAACTGCACATTTTCCAAACTAATTATGTTTAATACATTAAATATATATCATTTATCATATTCAAATGATAATTATAGGCTTTATAGGGAAATAATGATTTATTATTAAATGAGATTAGTAAGTAGGATAATAAATATTCCAAGTAATTGAATAGCAGCTGGGTAGGTAATGTAACAGCAGCCAGCATAAAGAATCTCACATTTTTCAAAGCAAGTCTGCGCTTTTTGATGCGATGGTGGATTCACTATATATACACTCAAATATGCATATAAACTAATAAAGATCTCAACTTTTTTGCCTTTCTGCATCTGGGCTGGTTTTCTTTCTTGTTTTAAGGTATTCATTTTGCACATTGGAGGATCAGGTCAGGTAAAGTTTTCGTTTTTTTTTTATTTGTGCTGATTTTATTTGCTTTATATGATGTTCTTGGATTCTGGGTTCATCCTGTGTTGGAGTACTCTGTTTTGGTGTAAAAAGATGTTCTTTCGGTGTTGATTTCATGGGTTTAGCTTTGCTGTCCTTGTTTGCTATTGTTCATGTTTGCTTGTTTAAATTTAGTTCATAAATGGCTTCAAATTAATTGGTTTTTTTCTTGTTTCAATATTCATATCTTGTTTTCATGTTATTGAAATTTGATTGTTAGTTCTACAATGCAGAATCCATTGTTATTCTCCGGAATTTTGAAATGAAATGCAGTTGTTTTCTGTGCAAAATTGGCTGATTTCTTGACTCTATCTATATCTTTTGTGTTTTACTCGACTGCCCATTTAAGGATCTTCCTCCTCAGAGTTTTTAGTTTTTCTATTTTTATATATTCCATTGCATGTGACTTAAATCTTTGAATGCATTTCGTGAAACAGATTATTTGCTATAATTTGAGATACAACAAAATGCCTGAAGGAATAACAGCAGAGGCTCTTATGAACAATATCATGGACACGTTTGCTGAGACCATATCGAAGCAAAAATCGGGATCTTTTTTCGAGGATGATAAGCTTAATTCTGTAACTTCTGAGTTCAACAGATTATTCGGGCGCGAAAAACCTGTTCACCATATCTTGGGTGGTGGCAAATGTAGGATTATTTCTAGTTTCTTCTCATTTTTAGACATTTTTGTCAATTTCGTTTATAAGTTAACTATAATCTGCAGCTGCTGATGTTCTGTTATGGAGGAACAAGAAAATATCTGCTAGCGTTCTAACTGCAGCTACTCTCATTTGGGTGCTATTTGAATGGCTCAATTACAATTTTCTCACACTTTTAAGCTTCGTGCTCGTTTTGGGAATGCTTGCTCAATTTGTTTGGAAAAATGCTTCTGTAGTATTAAATAGGTATGTTATTCTGATATAGACTTGAATTTCTGATATATATTTTTCTTTCATTTTTTCCAGAAACATTTTTCTATGAATAACGCTTGACTTTGTTGGCTCTGATATCATATTGAACGACGTGAAAGTTTAAGCTCTGCGAGAGCAGTGAAACTAAGAATTCAAATATTTAATCTCTCCAACAATTCTACAGCATTATTATTACTATTATAGTAACCAATCAATTCCGACAGGTCTCCATCCAAAGTCCTCCCTCGTCTTGTTTTGCCAGAGGAGATTTTTGTCAATATCGGGAAGGCAATAGGATCTGAAGTGAATCGTGGTTTAATCTTCTTGCAGAATGTTTCTTGTGGAGGAAATATAAAGCAATTTTTAGTGGTAATTCTTTATCTTTCTTTCTTGAACATACTTGAAACTACTACTTGTCAATTTTAGACCTGACATCATTTCTGATTTTATCGTGCTACTTTGAAGGTTGTGGCCAGCTTGTGGGCTGTCGCTATAATCGGAAGCTGGTGCAACTTTCTGACCGTGTTGTATATCGGTGAGATATTTCGACCTTTGTCTGCAGAAAAACTAACATATTCAAATTTACACTTAAGTTACTTCGCTCATTCGCAGTTTTTGCTTTAAATTGGCGAACTTTTGATCTTGTTAAGGTTTTGTTGCTGCCCACACATTGCCTATCTTGTATGAAAGATATGAAGATCAAGTCGATGGCTTTGTGTACAATGTTCTTGAACAGCTTCTACACAACTACAGAAAACTTGATGCTGGTGTCCTCAGCAGAATCCCAAAGGGAAACCTCAAAGGAAAGAAGCTTCTGTAGATTGTTAATTGTTCTAATTCTGAAACATATTTCATTTTTCTGGTAAATATATTCTGATTTTGAGCAAGATTTGTTCAAAAACTAGGATGTCCATCTCTAGTGCTGGAAAACATGATGTAGTTTTTGGATATTTGTTGGAAATTATCAAGCCCCGATCGATATATCTCCTTATTTTCCAGTATATTTTTGACTTTTTGAGTAGTAATTCGGGATTATTGATATTCAGGGACGCAGTTAGAATTTTTGATGTTGAAATTACTAATATATCAAGGTGAATTCCTTGGTTTATTGGGATTTTGGGACAAAGAAATTTATAAAAATTTTGGTTCATAATTATTTTTTTAAAAAGTATAAAATGCAAAATGCCATCAATATTCAACACATATTCCTCCTTCCATCACCTTCATCCTAGAGACATGGAAGGTGTACATTTCCAAGTTAGTTTTATTAGTTTTCCACTCTAATTTTTCCTCTCTTTTACCAAGCAAAAGTGTGAACATTTGCAGCAAAATTAACAACAATTCATGACTCCTCTGCAAAATGATGTGATTATAGAAATCTTGTCAAGATTATCTGTGACAACCTTGCTTAGATTCAAATCAGTCTGCAAATCATGGAACCTTATCATCCACAACAATCCCACATTCATTTCCAAACATTTTCAGACAACCTCTTCCAAACAAGGCTCTAACCAACCCCTCCTGATCAGCAGGCGTGACAAGGTTACAAACAAAAGAGTCATATCTTTGATGTTGAAAAATGATCATGATCACACACCTAGGTTCTTGGATGATCAAGAACCTCTCCTCACATCATTTGTCAACGACATGTTCGGCCATGTAAGATTGATTGGCCCGTGTAATGGCACGGTTTGTTTGTACGGGTTTCCCGATAACATAGCTTTGTGGAACCCTAGGATCAGGGAGTTCAAGATTCTGCCTTCGTCCCTGGTGCAACGGCCCCCCGATATAAGGATACGTGGAGGTGATTTGGGAGTTGGTTTTGATCATGCAAGTCGCGATCTCAAGGTCTTGCAGATCTTGTTCTGTATTTCCTCCGAGGGACGTTTGGTCTATCAGGTCGAGGTATACTCTCTGAGGGCGGATTCGTGGAGGGGGTTGGAGAATTTCGTGCCCGGAAACATTATAAATTACTATAATACCCTTTGGAGCATGGTGTACAAGAATGAGATCTTTTGTTGGTGGGCTCAAGATTGTAGAAATGTTGAGATGATTCTTTCATTTGATATGAGCAAGGAGACATTCCAAAGCACAACATTACCATCCAATATTGGTGTATTGGGAGGACAACCTAGGGTTACTAGAGCTATTTTGCCACTAAAAGAATCACTTGCTTTGATTGTGTACCATTTGCAAGAATTGGAGAAGAGTTTTGACATATGGGTTTTGAATGAATTGGGAGGAAATTCAGATTCTTGGAGTAAAGTAACTAGTATTGGTCCTATTGTTGGAGTCCAAAGGCCATTGGGATTTTGGAATAATGATGATTTCATTTTGGAAAGTGTTGAGGGAGAGTTGATGGTGTATAGTTGTATTCATAAAAAGTTGAATAAATTTGGAGTGTATGGTAAGAGAAATAGATTGGAAGCACTTGTTCATAAAGAGAGCCTATTTTCAGTCAATCGAGTATATTAAAATTTGTAGTTTTATTTATTTATTTTACTTCAAGTGAAGTAGCTAGGTGTATGAAAGGTGAATGTATATAAGGAGATACGACAACAACATGAATTCTTTTTAAAATTAATCACGTGAAAGGTGTTTAATATAACATTCAATATCTGACACAACAAAATATGATATTGATGAAATCATAATTTTAGAAATGTTTGTATATCGGCGTTGTTCTTGAAGCTAATAAGAGATGGCATATAGGTAAACAAGTGATGGACTGCATCTCCAAGTACTTCACCGGGCTGCCCCAATTCGTCCGAAGGTAAAGCTATATAGAGCTGCAGTTCGTATCTATATTTTGTGGAATTCATACTTTAGCCCCCGTAGAGTTGCAAAATGCGACATTGTATAACATTTCAAGATTCTTAACTATTCTGCGTCGAAGCTCAATATTGGACTCTTAATCGCGAATGCGTACTTTCGTTTCACTAGTCGAGCCCGCTGTAGGAGCTGCGTTGCTCGCTTTGAACTTCTTTTTGTATTTCTCCGATGAATGCCGATAGTGGCATTTGTGTCTTACGTAGATTCAGTTAGGAGTTTTCGGTTTTGGTTAGGTGCCAATCGTGGAGACAATGATAATTTTGTGTTTCCTCCCTCAATTTCTCAAAGGAGAAAATGGTGCTAAATCCAACAAAGACTTGGAGGGATAGTGAGAATTCTGGAGAGCGCTTTACGGGTGACAAGAGACGTTGCTCATTGCTCCGTTGTCTTTATGGCAACCGAAAAGTTCTCTCAGACGGAGATGGAGTTTAATTACAATACAATACAATACAGAAAACGAAAGAAAGACAAAGGTTTTATTAGTACAAATTTGAAATTGATACGTTAACCAAAACTAAAACACTCAAGTTATGGAAAAGAAAAAAACCTCTAATTAATAAAAATAAGAGAAAATTACATCTGACTACCCTGTTAGATAGGGAAATTACAACTAGTCCATCTTTACTCAAAAATTACAATTTAATCCCTGAATATTATGAACCGTTTGTGATTCATCTATTCCATTAAATTTTCCTTAGGGTTGGGTCTATTCTATTATATATTTGTATATATATTCAAGGGAAAATTACAAAAATGGTATACCAATTAGACTCATTTTGCAATTTTGGTACACAAACTTTTCCGGCGACATGAATACCCCACAGCTCTAAAAATCTTGCAAAATCATGTAAATTTTCGCCAGAGCTGAAAAAACCCGCCGAAAAGCCACTCCGGTTTTTGAAAACCGCTTATGATGTGGCGTTAAGTCCTGCGTGTCTCCAGAGTTGGCGCCACATAAGACGAATCTTGCCAAGTAGCCTATGACATGACATTCACCTAATTTTAAAAAAAAAAAATTTGAACATTTTATTAAATAGGATTATTGTTATAAATTTTGTGATTTAACTTTATTAAGTATTTTTAACTTTATTAGTATTTAAAATAAATTTTACAAAAATAAAAATAATTATATATATAATATGACATTTATCATAAATTTTAATTCATTACATAAATTTAATAGTGTTATATATTAATC
>JBBMKE010000011.1:13701580-13748047 GCA_037834125.1 Lippia alba | reverse complement strand
ATATATAATTATATATGATGTGTATATATCTTCTCCTTTCCAACTGGCGACCGCCTCCCCTCCAACCGCCACCACAATCCACCACCGGATCTCCATCGCGCCACCATCACTTGTTGTCGCCGTTCAAGATTGAATACTCCCAGCTTCGCTTTCTCTCTTTCCCTATTCTCCCTTCTCTCTTACAGAGAACAGAGGGCAAATATTTGCGCCTCCAACTTCTTCTTTTTTTATTCTCACCGGCGGCGATTCAAACTCGGCTAGATCTAATGAGTTTCGGCACAAAGAAAGCAGATCTGACACCTTTGGAATCTGAACTCGAGGAAGAAAATCTAGAAGGACCCGTTATTTCCGGTACCAGCCAAGGCAACGACGAGTATTTCTACTGAGTCGGAGTCGGAAACCCGCCGACTCAAGCTTACATGGTGCTCGACACCGGGAGTGACGTCAACTGGCTGCAATGCGCACCCTGCGCAGATTGTTACCAGCAAGCAGATCCACGAAAGTGGGCTGCGGGGCGGCCGCGATTGCCGCATTTGCAACCCCAAATCTCGGAGAAGGAGAAGAGTGGGGCTGTGGATCTGAGGAAGGAGAAGGAGAAGAATGGGGCGGGGCGGCGGCGACGTCGGTGGATCGGGGAAAGATAAGGGCGGCGATGGAGCTGGTGTTAGCAATGGAGCAGCGGCGGCGGAAATAAGGAAGGGGAAATTGAACGAACGAGGGAGAAGGGGAAATGAGGGAAAAAAGATCATATTCACAATGCTGTACATATCCTAATATTCACAATGTTGTATATATATCCTAAGATATATGATTATTAGTTTTAAGTTTATGTATAATATATATTAGGGAAATATTATACACACACATATATATTAATATAATAGTATAATGTTTAAGAGTTTATGTATTTATTTTACATACTAAAATAATATAGTGAAAAAATAATAATTTAACAATATTATTATATGGCTTTCGTGTATTTTTATTAAATGAGTGAAAATAACATATGTATAGTGGTTTATGATGTGTTCATAGTAGTTTTGCCACATACTCAACATATGTGCCACATGGATGCCATGTCAGCTTTCCGGCCGGTTTTTTTAACTCCGGCGAAAATTTGCATGATTTTGCAAGATTTTTGGAGTTGTGGGATATTCATGTCGCCGGAAAAGTTTGTGTACCAAAATTGCAAAATGGGTCTAGTTGGTATACTATTTTTGTAATTTTCCCTATATTCAATTAATATACATTATTATATATACAAATATATTAAGTTAATAAAAAAAGCTATCTTTCAACCAAAAAAATAATTTTCTAATTTAGATCGAGCCGAGCCACTCGAGCTCGAGCTGGGAAAAAATGTCAAGGCTTGTCTCGTCTCGTTTACATCCCTAATTTGCACACGCAGCGAGTATGCGATTTTTACTATATATAAGTTACTGGGTTAGAATGGGTTAGAATGCAATTGTGGATGCCTATTTATGTTAATTGGTCAAAAGGTGGGTCTTTTAATCAGAAGCCCATTTGGACGAAAACTATATATATATATTTGTTCACAGGTCACTCTATTCCGCCGTATCTCGCGCGATCTAATTAAGATAATCCCAGGTGAGTAATTTAAAATTTTGTAATTTCATTATAGTAAAAAGAATATATAGTGTTGTGTTTTTCAATGTTGTTTAGTTTGGAGTTTTTCAAAATCCAGATTTTTAGTAAAGAAAGAAAAATATTAGTATAGAAAGAAAAATATTGGGTGAAATTGCTGTGAATTCCGACTGAGATGTCAGATATATAGTTTGCGTGTTATTTAGGGTTTTAAAGTATAAGAAGGATTTGCTTTAGGGTTTTCCAAAATCCAGGAGAAAGAAAAATATCCGGTGAAATTGCTGTGAATTCCGATAATTTTGAGTTTCTGTTGTTTAGGTGTTATATTCAGCTTATAATCCAAAGAACATTTCACAAGCAAACACCAGAAATTACAGCAATAAGAGAAAACTTGGGGAAGAAGAAGAGAGAATTTAAGAGAGAGAAACGAGATTGCAGAAATGAAAATGGGATTTGCATTTGTCTGCCTTGCACAACACCTCACGGTTACACATATAGGTGGTCCTGCCAAAAAGTGTGAACATTCTCACACCACAACCAATACCCTATTGCCACGTGTTGCACACCAAACGAAATAACAAACAAAATAGTAACTCAGTCTAGCATCGCAAACGGCGACATTTTAAGAAAAAACGTGAAATGCAAAACTAAAAGAAACATAATATCCTTTGCCAAAGTCGCATCCCCTAAATCTGTGTTGCATGCATGCTGCCAACGTTCATAGTTCCCTCCCCATTCATAACATTAGGGTTTTAAAAATATGTATAAGAGGGATTTGCCTTAGGGTTTTCAAACTTCTGAAACCATGAGCAATGAGAAGAAATCTGGAATTCATATTATAAACGTACGTGCAGAGTTTATTATTTAGTATACTAATCACAATCTTCAATTCTCAACTGTTGAAATAAGTCCAGATCTAGTTTACTTCTCTGGAAATAAATAAGATGGATACTGGATATGTTTGCAACATTTCGAAGGACATTTTTTCTTAATTTAAAGAGTTCCTTTTAATTAAGCGCATCGAGCCAGGAGTGGACATTATCGTCATCTGCAGACAAATCCTCTCTTTCATCATTAGCTAAAGTGGAATAGATAGTATGACTAGATTTTCGGAAAATAAGAGGAAAGCCGATTTATCGATATGAAGCTGCGCTATATGCAGGTAGAGCTCTATGACAAAAATAGAGAAATCGAACATCTCAAGGCTGAGTTGTTGAAAGCAACCAAACAACATGCAGTTGAGTTGAAGCAATGAAAATCAACTATTACATAAATTATTCGGATATTCGTAGCTTTATATCATTGTTAAATTATTGTAGCAGACAGATTCGTTTGAAATTTCTTTAACCATTGACATGTTCTAAATTAAAAATGACCAAGTTATATAAAATTTTCATGAAATTTGAAATTTTACTAGTAATCCCATGGGATTAAAAATCTTACGGACAGAAGGTCATAATTTCTAAATTATTATTTTCTTTTTTGTGTAGCTATTTTTCATTTAATTTAATGATCGATGTCTAAATTTAAATTTATGAGTATAATAACAGATAGTGGACAAAACGGAGGTCATTTTTTTCACGGTAAAACAGAATTGAATTAAGAAAATTAATGCATTTCCCTTATTAATCTGAACAATGACAATGTGAAACATCTTGGGCGCAGATAATACAGTGTGTCACTTGATTACAAATCATCAATAGTACTGTTACGTTGCTAGGGGCCTTTGTATCTTCATCATCGAAACCTAAAAGCTAGCAACATATTACTAGATGCTGACATGAACTCATGCCAAAGATATCAGACTTTGGGACTGCAACGAGTTTTCGAGGCAACGAAACATCTACTAAGACACGCCCGACTTGTTGGAACATATTAAGATCAATACATGTTGGGCTTTTATGAGTGCAAAAGAAACCTATTCATTTTAATAGTAGTGTGTGTATTACAGTTGAATCTCTATCGATATTTAAAAGTTAAAACGAATTTCCTCATCTAAAAAAATTTTCCAAAATGGTAATGATTTGATATTTACCACAATCAAACTTTCAATTCACACTATAAAGCAAAGGACTCAATATTCAAATTAGGTAGCGGATTGGTTGATTAAACAACCCTGCAATAATAACTTTAAGGAATACTATACAAAAACATTTTAAGTTGCAAATTTTGAACTGTCTCGACGAAACTGAACTGGAAAATAGCAGCATTGATTGGAAAAGAAATATAAAAATTTGACAAGATTTAATCGACAAATTACTCCATTTATACTTCTCCAAGTTTGTTCCATAAGTATGCTACCTGCATCGGTTGTCTGAGACTCTGATGATCATAAATCGCAAAATTTTCAAACTTTAAGATCGCTTTACGAATGATCATCTTTTTACCTCATTTTCTCATGATCCGCATTGTTTCTGCTGCAACAATAAATAGTTCTCAGACCATAAGGGATGGAGAGACGATGGTTTCGTCAGGCGGGATGTTCGAGCCCTGGAAACTTGGAAAAACAACACTTAGGCGTGCCGCGGTACAAGAATATAGCAATGAGAAAAGTTGTTTGGGTTGCCAATAGAGGAACTCCACTCCCAGATACTGGACTTCCTATGTACACGACATTCATTTCAAGAAATGAAACCGAGATAAAGTTTAGAGCCGATCGAAAATGTCAGCAGTTGTGTTGTTGCAAGAACGACACTTGGTCCGAGTGGCATCTGATCCTCCAGAGATGGAGATGGGATTCTCAAAACCAATCTTGGGTATATCGTTTATGTGAGCTTACCACAGGATAATTGTGATATGGGTTTTGCGGTCGGTATGGGAGCTGCAGTATTGGGACTGTATCATGTAAGTGTTTGGATTACAGATTCGTGCCTAGAGATTCAGAAGCTTGGCCATATAGTTATATAGATATTTCTTTTAGCAGACTGTAGACTCTAAACGCAACGCAATAGTAATATATAGTTGTATTTTACCTTGGATAATCTAACTTTGTTGTTTGCTGTGATCTTAGCTATGACAGTAATAAACATTATATCATGAATATGTCTCCCTTCAGTAAAATGTATTCATTTTATTGTCAGACAGCCTAAATGCTATTGTAGTTACAAGCAACATCATAGTGACATGAGCATAACAAATGACATTTGGAATTGACATTTCAAAAAAGGAAGTTGAAATATATATATATATATAAAGCAAATTATTAAGAACGTCCCGTAAAGTGAGTCATATACGGTTTTGGTCCCAAGAGTCACTTTTTTAACGGTCAAAGGTTATCTTTGGACGGAAAGTGGTCAATGAGACCAAAATTTAGACAAATGCCACTTTATGGGACAAAAAATGAGACACCTGCCACTCTTGAGACCAAAACTATATAAGACTCACTTTACGGGACGTTTTTGATAATTTGATCATATATATATATATATATATATTCATAAGTAGTGTCAACTTTTAAGCAATAACATATTTTCCATCATAAATTTTCAAGTATCATATCACATAGCATAATGTATTGAACATATTAAAACCTTTAAAATTTATGCTCATGAACTTTTGGTTCTTAATTGACTTTAACTTGATCAAGTCCTAACTACGATCCCGTTAGGCGGGTTCATAATTGCTACTACTACTTCTTTAGCTAGGTCATTATGGTGCTACTATCACTTCCATAGCCGGATCCGAACAATTATGTCACTATAATACTCGTGGCCGGGTCAAAATAATGATACTGTCACTTCCTGTAGTCGGGTCCAAATGATGCTACTGTCACTCCCGTACCCGGATCAGAACAATAATCCGAAACTAATTCCTAGCTACCAATTTGGTTTCCAATAGTTCAAAGCATAAGACCTACTTAGCATAGAAATGTAACAACAAGGATCATACATTCATACCATAAACTTACAAACGACTTTATATTTAACAACAAGAGGTTAGTTTTAGCGTAGTGACAACCACCCAGGCCTTTATGGGGAAGACGATGTGCCTAGTTGTCTGATAGTACATGGTAACCTTAGGTGTGACAAACTATAATGTAACCAAATGTCTTGTTAATAATGGAAGTTCTACCAACATTATCCTTTACTCCATACTTGTCAAAATGAAGTTGCACAATTTGAGATCCGATCCAATCCGAACTCCGCTGTCCGAGTTCGGTGGGTCCGAGGTTTTACCCCTAGGGCGCATTCAGCTACTCACCTCAATAGGAATCGCTCCATGTCAACCCGGGAGATCGAGTACATCGTCATGAACATGCCCCTAGCATACAACATCATCTTCGGCCGACCCGACCTCATTCAATTTCGAGCCGTCATCTCCACTTTCCACCAAAAGATCGAAATGCCCACCCTGAACGGACCGGAAAGGTCGGGTGCGATAAGGTGGACAACTAGGTATGCTGCGTCATCACACTCAAGAAGCCCAAGGACAAGGAGGTGGCGAATTGTAGTTTTATTTTTTACTTCAAGTGAAGTTGCTAGGCGTATGATACGTGAATGTATATATAAAGATATGACGACAACATGAATTTTTTAAAAATTAATTATGCGAGAGGTGTTCAATATGACATTTAGTATCTCACACGATAAAATATAATATTAATAAAATAATAATATTAGGAGTGTCTTATAGATCAAAAGTGTAATAATTGGAAAATCTTCTTCTACCTTGAAAATGTTTAAAAGTAAGGATATATGTAATTATGCAGAAAGTTGATTGAAAACTTTTGGATACTTGCACTCAATTTTTTTCCTAATGAATAATTAAAATTAGATGTTATTGTTGATATAATAAAGTCTATAATATATAGATACGTTGTAATTAGGTCAAACCTGAGGGTACTCAAATATAATTATATTTGAGTATCCTCAGGTTTGACCTAATTACAATGAAGTCCCTATTCTTTCAATTATTATCATATAGTCCATGAGGTATGATTTCAAATGAGATTCCTTTAGGGTTCTCAGAGACCATTATGTAATTTCAACTAAATATAAAAATCATTTTGTAACATAATAAAACAATAAGAGACTATAACTGAAAGAATAGAGACTACATTGTAATTAGGCCAAACCTGAGGGTACTCAAATCTAATTCGTCCTATCCTAAAATCCCTTATATTTGTAGTGTTATTATTATTATTATTATTATTATTATTATTATTATTATATTTTTTAATTATTTTCTTTCAAGAATGTAAAGAAGAACATCAAGTGGTGTAGCTTAGCGGTAAGGTGTTATGCTAGCTTTACCGTCTCGAGTTCGAGTCCCTGAAAACACAACTATCATTGATAGAGAGTGCTTTATACCAAGTAATCCGTCCTGACTCAACCTATAAAAATGGGCTCTAGAATAAAAAAAAATGTAAAGAAGAATAAAAGTTAAAATGAAGCCTTAATATATATAATATATGTAATGCGAATTCAATTTCCTCCGCACCAAGAAAATGTTCTTTCCTCTCCTTAGAAACATTTATACAACTTCACCACAAATCATCTTCTCCCCTTCCTTCAGCAAAATGCAGACTGTAAGGCTTTCATCAGTGAAGAGGAAGACAAACTCGCCTCTCGAATCGAACAACCCAGGTCAGAAATTTACGGAAAAAGCTCCCAATAATATGTTATTTGATCTTTTTCACCAAATGGGTCTCCAAAGTTTCAATTTTTTGATGATTATTTCAGGTTCTGAAATTGAAAACGAGGGTTCCGTGCATAAAGTTCGTGTCTTTGTTAGGAAGAAGCGGGGCAAGAAAGGTGTTCAAACCACGGCCGAGGAGGTTAAGCCCGAAATTGTTGATCAGAAGGTGAGGTCAATCTTCTTTCTCTTTACAATAAATGATGGAGAAGTTCTTTTTGTGTTTATTGAGTTCCAATCTTAACTGTTAGCTGGAAGTATTTGGTTTCTTCTTCTTCTCATTATTATTTTTTTGGTACAAATTTGGTTTCTTGCTGGTGTTGTTTGAGCCCTCTAGTTATAGTGCTTGTGTTGTTGATATGGTTATGTTGATGAAAACGGGGAATATGTGTCTCTGTGTGTTATATCCCTCATGATAAGTGAAAACCTTTATTCATGACCTCCCATAAGGCATACTATTTGCCAAAGATGTTGTATGAAGCAGTTAAAGTTTACTTCTTGAAATAAGCCTTTTGTCTTTATCTCGAGAATCCATTGATCAATGCAGCCGCACGGCCTACCCGAAATTGAGGATTTTGCTTATGGAAAAGACAATAACTATTCCCCTTCAAGTATGTCGAAACTCGAATCCTTACTTCCTCTTAATCCAACGACTCCTGCTTTTTTCAACATATTTGTTCCCTCACTTTTCACTTTCATGTTTCAAGAAAAGTATATTTGTTTTTAAATATTGTCAAATGAAGAGCAAGAATATTCGATAATCAACAATAACGAACCACCTGCGAATTGGGAAAAGGTCCTTGAAGGAATTCGCAAAATGAGATCTTCTGAAAATGCCCCTGTCGACTCGATGGGCTGTGAAAAGGCCGGCATCTCCCTTCCTCCTAAGGTGCTTCTCTTTTTTTTTATGAAATATTAGTGCAGATTGCGAAAATCAATTGTTGCAGTTTCCAAAAGATCAGCTTCATTGCCTGGTGAAATATGCTTTCCAAAATGGAGCTTGGAGTATTTTTCTATCTTTGCTTTACGTGTACTTTTCCATCTTTCGCTTTCCAGGAAAGAAGATTCGCAGTTTTGATATCTTCACTATTGTCGAGCCAAACGAAGGATCAAGTTACTCATGGCATGTGTTCTACTTTAATGCATGATGAATAGTCATATTGTAGATTTTATTTTCCTTTTTTAATGGATTTCTTTTTCTTGCAGGAGCTATTCAGAGGCTTCTTCAACATGATTTGCTCACAGCAGAAGCCATCGACAAAGCCAATGAAGATGCAATCAAGAACTTAATTTATCCGGTACTAGAGATTTTACTCGATCTAGATAGCTCAAATTCAAATTGTTTTTAAGAATTAAGTATGTTATAGATTTTTGTCTTAAAATTTTCTTATCTTCCTGTTTGACTTTGATTGCTAATAGGTGGGATTTTATACAAGAAAAGCAAGCAACATGAAAAAAATTGCAAAAATTTGTCTCTCCAAATACGATGGCGATATTCCTAGTACAGTAGAGGGGTTGCTCCAGCTTCCTGGCATCGGACCCAAAATGGCTCATCTAGTAAGAAAAGAAGAAACATATGTGAATTTTATTTCTCATCTCTCTTTGTCCTTAATCGTATAATTTCTCAAGTTTTTGCTTTTATAGGTCATGAATGTGGGTTGGAATAATGTCCAAGGAATATGTGTAGACACTCATGTACACAGGATATGTAACCGACTCGGATGGGTCTCACATCCCCGCACTAAGCAGGTATGTTTACTAAATTACCATCAAAAGTAATACTAGTGTCATCCCGAATGAACCTCAATTGATTCTTTTGTTTAGAGGACTTCAACTCCTGAGGAGACTCGAGAGTCTTTGCAGCTATGGCTTCCTAAGGAGGAATGGGTTCCCATCAATCCTCTCTTGGTATGTATATCCACATTAATGTTTGCATATTTGCATCCTTGTTTGCATTGAGATATATTACCCTTTTCCGGAAACTCAAACACAAATTAGCATTTAGCTGAACCAGATTGATCACATAGCTAGTGCATTACACCCACACAATTGCTTTTTTCATTTTTTGTGACGTACGAATTTAAATACGAAAAATAATGGTTTCTGTTTCTCTGTACTTGGAAAACAAGGTGGGTTTCGGGCAGACTATATGCACCCCCCTGAGACCGCGTTGTGGCGTATGCACTATAAGTGGTTTTTGCCCGTCAGCGTTTAGAGAGAGCCCTAGCCTGTCGTCCACGCCTAAAAAGACTCGTGTTTCGAAGAGTTCTTGAATCCAAGAACATGCATACATGTATATGTGTGAGGATATTGGCATTGTTTTCTGAATTGAAGCCCTTGTATATATGAGAGGGCTTCCATCTGCAGCTTCTTGTTTGGTGTATGTTTTGTGTGGAGATGTGAAGTTTCTTCCTCCCAAAAGAGCTAATTTTGTAACATGTGAAATTACTATTGGAATATTATTGGCTTTTAAGTATTAACTTTGTTGATCTTATATTGTTGAGAGGCTTTGTTTTGTCATCTATAATTATTGGGGTACTATATTATGCACTCCTACAAAAAGTGGGGACCAAAATGCAACATTCTCCAAATATGGGGAGGTTTCGGCAAAACCTTTTTTCTACCATTTGCGAAGCTGGTTGAACGGTTAAGATGTACATTTCTTCTGATCAATGATAGTACTCGTATATTCAGAAATTCAAATACGAAAACTCTGATTACTAATAATAGTCGTATAGTTAAAAACTCCAACATAAAACTTTAATTAAACTAATACGTCCCTGAATATTAGCTAAACCATCTAAGGTTTGTAAACAAGTTTAAATGGACTAATAAGAACATAGGAAAAGAGACACAATAATACATACAAATTATTGGGGCATGAACCACATGGAGGATAAGTGATTATTGGGGGTTGAAGGCCAAAAGAGAAGGACAAAAATGTTTTTATGTTTTTAATATCACCTAAACACACACACAAGAAGAAGAAGACACCACTCCCTTTCATACTTAGCCCCAAAATTATGAACATGTATAATTTGGCCCCTCTAATTTTGGATGACCCTCTGGTGTACAATATCTCTTTGACTATGCTATTTCGTATAAATCTGATTAAATTATTGCTCTATATAATCAACCATTTTAGTAATTCATGATCTAATATATATAAAATGAAAAATTCAATTTCAATTATAAAATATAAAAGTCTTCCATTTACGTCTTTCAATACATTGACACTTTTAGATATATCATCATATTTTGTCCTGTCGGCATCTATCACGTGAAAACTTTTAAAAGAATCGATGCATCTATGTGGTATCATGTCGTTACATTTTCAATTTTTCTTCAATATGTACTTACAGATCGAATTATGTATTTTCATTGTTTAGAAGGTGTTAAGTGATAAAAACATATAATTAAGGGCTAAAACTGCAAAATTCCCCTGAAAACGGCCAAGAATATTCAATTTCAAAACCAGACTCGTCAACTTCACTTCTTTATCGTCAAGCATTTGGTCCTTTGTTGCCGCCCAGTATTATACTCCCAAAACCCCCCTTATTTAATCCCTTTCTCCGAAACCCATTCCCCATTTCTCAATATTTTTCACCAACAAGAAACAATAACCAAACCCCACTTGCTAAAACTCCTAAAGCTGCAATCTTTCTGCAAATTTCGCCCTTTTTTTTTTTTCTTTTCTTGGTCAAATGAAGAGATATAGGAGTGGAAGAATATGGCATTTCGAGCATGAAGTGATGATGGGTTCAGCTCAAGACAGCAGCAGTGGGAGCAGCGATAGTGATGATAATAAGATGTCGAATTGCGGCGGAAAAGTGGTGCTTGGTATAGACGGTGGGACCACTTCCACTGTGTGTATATGCATGCCGGTCATACCCTTTTCCGATCACCCCATGCCGGAACCTCCGCCGGTGCTTTCACGCGCCGTCGCCGGATGCTCTAATCACAACAGTGTTGGAGGTATGTGTGTGTAGTGTGTGAAAATCTATAGTTAAGTTCAATTCTTGTTTCTTTCTTTGGATTTCTTGGAAATTTGAGTGGGATGTGATGTATTGATAGAATTTTGAGGGGGGTGTGTGTGTAGCAGAAATTTTATGAATTTAGATGTTTAAGTAATGTGTATTTTCGTGTTCTTTGGATTTTCTTGGAATTTTGAATTTGGTTGCCATTTCTATTATATGTGGATGTTCACTTGTTTTAGTAGTTTGGAGTGTCTTAGAAGTTGTGGTGGATAGTAAATTTCACTTATTATGATTGCTGTATTTGTGTTTTGGTTAATGTGTTGCTCTGTCTGATCTTGAGAACAGAAATTATGCATGATTTGCAGTTATTGGCTGAGAGATGAGTTTATGACCTTAAAACTGAACCTGAAAAATGAATGTTGTTATTTCTTGTTGAAAGTCTGTTTCGTTGTCTTTGCAGAAATTGCTGCTAGACAGACATTAGAGCATGTCATGGCCGATGCTCTGTCAAGGGCTTCTGCGACTCGTTCTTCTGTGGAAGCGGTTTGCCTTTCTGTATCCGGAGTCAATCATCCAACAGATCAGCATCGGATACTTAATTGGCTGAGGTTGTTTCTCTATGATGTTTACTTGAGAAACATTATATATGTATGGCTTGTTTTTACATGTTTGTGCTAATATACCATCATCCAGTGTAATTATCCCTTGTTTCTGTATCAAAAGAAGTACGATATCTTAATAAATGGTTACTTGTCTGTTTGAATTTCATAATTTCTTCCTCTTTTTTTTATTCAGAGAAATATTCCCAAGCAATGTTAGGTTGTTTGTCCAAAACGACGCGGTGGCTGCTTTGGCAAGTGGGACCATGGGAAAGCTTCATGGCTGTGTCCTCATTGCTGGTACTGGCACAATTGCCTATGGCTTCACAGAAGATGGAAGAGAAGCTCGTGCAGCTGGTGCTGGTCCCATTTTAGGCGATTGGGGAAGGTATTTCCTTATTTTCTGCAAATCTATTTATTTGTTATGCTTGAACTATAATGCTTATATGGTTTCCATTGCAGTGGATATGGTATTTCTGCTCAGGCGCTAACTGCTGTTATAAGAGCACATGACGGTCGTGGCCCGCAAACCACACTAACACAAAACATCCTACACAAACTCAACTTGTCTTCACCGGACGAACTCATAGGGTATAAAATATTCATTCTATTTGTGCAATTTTATGCTGGGATGAGGTTTCAACTTTCACCTTAATTCACAATCTTCACTAGTGTTAATTTTTTTGATAGGGGTAGTTTTTGTAATTTTGAAAACCTTAGGGAATGCCATCATAATTACTCTTTTCACTTGGCTGGTCTACACTTGAATGACAGCGACCAATTAGATAGCAAGTGTAATGAGACTGCATGTGTGATTGATTGGGTCTGGCTAAACCTCGTTCAAATTAGATCAAGTTTACTTTCAGTGCATGTTTTCTTTGAAATAATTATTGTTATGTGTTTTTTTTTTGGTTGTGGATTTTAGGTGGACTTATGCTGATCCATCTTGGGCTAGGATAGCAAAACTCGTTCCAGTGGTGGTTGCTTGTGCGGAAGCCGGTGATTCTGTGGCAAACGGGATCCTACATTTTGCCGTTTTAGAGCTGGCTTCGAGTGTGAAAGCTGTCGTAGAAAGATTAGAGCTATGTGGTGAAGGTGTGTCTTTGTTAATCAATTTTGCCAATAATATTCTAATGGCTTTAGAAAATGTTCTCTTTCTTATAGTTTGTGTAACATATTATTGCAGATGGAAATGACACTTTTGCCCTCGTGATGGTCGGCGGCGTTCTTGAAGACAATAAGAGATGGGATATAGGTAAACAAGTGATGGAATGCATCTCCAAGGACTTCCCCGGGGCTCGCCCAATTCGTCCAAAGGTAAAGCTATATAGAGCTGCATTTCGTATTATATTTTGTGAAATTTAAACTTTCGCCCCTCTAGAGTTACAAAATGCTACATTGTATAACGTTTCAAGATTCTGACTTTATTCCAACACCAGGATATCAACTATTCTTCGTCCATGACCAATATTGATCTCTTAATCGCCAATGCACACTTTCGTTTCACTTTTCTTTTTGCTTTTGTCTTGATCGAGTGTAGGTCGAGCCAGCTGTAGGAGCTGCATTGCTTGCTTCGAACTTCTTGATGAGACAATGCCATCACGAATTAGCCACGGGAGGATGACTTCCCACATCACATTAAACAGAATCAATTTGTTTCTATTCTTTTTGTATTTCTCTGATGAATGTCGATGGTGACATTTGTGCCTTTCTCGTAGATTCAGTTAGGGGTTTCCGGTTTCGATTAGGCGCGAATTGTGGTGATAATGATAATTTTCGAAACAACGGGTAGTTTTGTGTAATTAGGCTAAGTCTTAAGGGTCTAGCTGTAATTTATCGTATTTGTTGGATTGGATGAACTTTCAAGGGAGAGAGCATTTTGAGGGAAGGTGGGCCCACCTGGAATGAACCTCTCCATTCATATGTTTGACTATAGTAACTATACTCGTGATTTGCTTCACTATATTTTGTATCTACACTTTATTTACATCTACAAAAATTACTTCTTATGGTAATTCATTTTTATATAAGTTTGTCCTAATTAATACATTACTATTGGACCTTTTGTTGTTCAAGGATTAATTTACATATGTAAATGAAAAATATCACTAGGTAACTATGATGAATCGATACAAATTTGAGTTTTATTAGGATTGGTTGAGGAATTAGTAATAGTAATAATAATAATAATTTTTTTTTTAAATACTAATGGTAAATCGACACGGTTTGCACATACGGATATAAATAATACGAACACAATCAACTTGCATTTTTTTGTATGTTTTATAATGTATTAGGTGATTAATATGATATAAATGAGGATATTGATGCGATAGTCGTAGTTTGTATAAATTTATTATGTAATAGGTATTTTGACCTAATATGGCTTCGACCGGCAATTTAGATGATGCATTTGCTAACGAACCTTAAACTAGCAATGATTGTGTTATGGAATAGGTCTTTTTTTTTTTAATGTGATGTTCAAATGTTGGTCATATTTTTATCGAATTGATGATTAAAGTTGACTTCATTTTGACTAGTAACAACTTGTATGATATCAATCATTAATTGAGTCATTTAATTGATTTTATTCGCTCATTCACAAAACATGTGTTTTTAATTCACCTCAAGATTCACATTGAATAGTGGGAGGATCATTAAATATTATTTTTATTATAGAAAAACTCCCTTTTATATAGAAAAGAAATGAAAATTTATAAATTTAAAATTCATCATTTTTTACATGACAAATATAATAAGACATAATTCGATATTATATATTTAAAATAAAAGTGTTCGTACACGGGACGATAACTAGTGCATTGATAGCGTATTTCCCTGGAATTTGGGTGTTTTGTAGTCTAATTTTACTTTCATGTTAAAAGAATGACCAATGTACATTTACTCCCATTTTTGCAACATTTATATTTGTATCCTCCTAAATTTAGAGCCTTGTAAATATGGCCTTATGGACCATATTTGCAATTTATAAGGACTAGGAGGGCATCAAATTAATTGTCTTAAAAAAGCTGATTTTGACAAATTTGAATTGTCACAATTTCAACCCTCAAAGTTGAAATTTACAATTTGACCCTCAAACTTCATAATATTAAAGATCAAGCACAAAATTTAAGCTAGTGCTAAAATTAAAGAGACAACATGTAAATCGATTAATACAATTTTTTTTTTGTTTCTGGTTCTATATCTAATTATCTATTATAAATTCCAGTTGGATCGAATCACTCAGACGTAAAAATTTTCTATATCAATGGTAGTTTCCTACTAAATGATCTAAATATAAGATCTTTGATTAAATTAATAAATTGTGATGGTAAAAAAAATAAAAAATTAAATTATATATTCTTGTTTTCTTTTGTGCGTTTCTGATTCTATATTTATTATAAATTTCATTTGGATAGAATCACTGAGACGTAAGATTCTTTTATATCAGATCTTTGATTAAATTAATATATTACGATGGTAAAAAAAGACCAAAAATTTAATTATATATTCTTGTTTTCTTTTGTGTACAATCAATTATATCTTTTTTCATGGAAAGTGTTCCAACCAAGATCCAATGGAATTGAAGCTGTTTTTATTATGTCAAGAAATCCCACTGTACCAAAAAGTGGATTTTCATTACAAACTTGCAAACAAGAATGCAATAATTGATATATATACTTTCCCAAATTTTACCTCACGCTGAAAAATTCGTACATGGATTGGATGTCGGGACCCTTTCGTGACCTTAAATATCACAAACTTTTATTACATTTTAATCTATACTCAATATTCTTGTAATAATTTTTTTTAATGTAATAATATATGACAAAGATCAAGATTATGAAAATTTCGAAGTTACTGGTGCATGAATGGGCCAAACACACCATGAAATTGTCGAAATTTTCACTTGTTTATGCTTCTTGAATACACTCTCACTTCTTTATGCTTCTTGTTGAATGAACTCTCTCTCTCCCTCTCTCTCTCTCTAGATAATAAAGGAAACGGCTTTAAAGATCTGAAGCTCATTTTAGCTACACAGATATAGAGAGAGAGATCTCAATAGTTCACAGTTCTTGCTCATCATTTTCTTCTTCCTTCCCACTTTTTTTTATTTTGTTTTGTATTTTATTTTCTGCTTTTATAACTTGCTAACTTTAGCTCCTATATTCCTCGGACCAGTCTTCTTCCTTTTCTTGTTTAGGGTTTTCCCAAGGCATACTGTAAAAACTTCGAGATCTGCTTCGCTTTTACAATTTTCCTTAAAGCCCATGTCGAGTTTTTAGCTGTAATTTGCTCCATTCTGTTCTTTTGGTATTGTTTTCAACTCAAAAGGGCAAAAGGGTTTGCATATTGAAGGGTATGTGTGAGTTTGGATGAAAAAAATTGGCCCTTTTGGTTGGTCTAGGGGGGGGTGGGTGGGCTGATGCTTCAATGCTATTTCTTGAAACCCTTTTGATTTTAGTGTTGAAATACCACTTTTCTTTCAGAAAGATTGTATCTTGTTTAGAATATGAGGCTATCTTCTTCTCCAACTAGTTCTGGATTTAATGCTCAGCCTGAGGAAGGTATGTGCTTTGTTTTCCACTTCATTTGGATGTATTTGTAAATTCTTTTTGTGCTTCTTTTCAGCTTTGATTCAATGTGTCTTAGGCAGTTTCTTGTGTTAAAATCTCAATTTTCTTGGTTTTTTTATTTCTTTGTGTTGCAGGGGAAAAGAAATGCTTGAATTCAGAGCTGTGGCATGCATGTGCTGGCCCTTTGGTCTCACTTCCTCAAATCGGAAGCCGTGTGGTGTATTTTCCTCAAGGACATAGTGAGCAGGTTTTTCCCCAAATTCATATGTGGAATTTAATATTATGCTGAATGTACTTGTGGACTTTAAATTGTACAGAATGTTGGATTGTTCCTGTTCAGTTAATGGAGTAGTTAATGTTTTGTTGTTTATTGGAAAAGTGTATGCTAGCTGTATATAGTTAGAGGTAATTTCCTTTTGTTAAAAGTTATCCGATGAGTGGATGATCTAGCATGTTTATATAGGTTGCTGCATCGACCAACAAGGAAGTCGATACGGCCATCCCTAGCTATCCCGGTTTACAGCCTCAGCTGATATGCCAGCTTCACAATGTTACGATGCATGTAAGTTGCAAGTTTAATTCATAGTTCTATTGTACTTTAAGTGTTTTCGCAATGGTAAGCGTTAGTTTAATGACTTAAATTTTCCATAATTGCAGGCGGATGTTGAAACAGATGAAGTATATGCTCAGATGGCTTTGCAGCCGCTTACTCCGGTACTTTTACTTTTTATCTACTTAAATTACCATTCTCTCGCCATTTTGTTTAGCAAGAGAATAGGAGTGAGTACGTACCATGCATGTAAATAGATTATAGTTTTAAATTTATATAAGTGATGCCTTTTAAATCTGATTTTAATTTTCTTTTATCATCTAAAGTGTTTTTATCTTTGATTTCACTCCAATAATGTTTTGCATTAAGAAAGACACTAGCATCCTTATATAATATCATTTCCTTATATCAAAATATAACATTACACATCAATCATATTTGATGATAAAGATTGACTGTGTATAGTATTTCTAACAATGTTGATGTATTTTATGTAAATCCACATGCATGCATAATAGTAACATTTATAATATAACTCAAATCTGTACAATATATCTCGATTTCTTTAATTTACTTTTCAATCTAGAGCAAATTAGATAAATCAAGATTGAATCTTTTTTCGTCTTTTGATATATCTCTTTGCCATCTTGCTTAGCAAGAGCAAAAGGACATATGCCTACTGCCAGCAGAACTGGGGAACCCGAGCAAACAGCCAACAAATTATTTCTGCAAAACATTAACTGCTAGTGACACGAGTACTCATGGAGGATTTTCTGTCCCTCGTAGAGCAGCCGAGAAAGTCTTTCCTCCTCTTGTATGCCCCACCTATCTTTGTTGTAGTTTTCGCTTTAGTTGCCAATAAGTGTATTCTTCAACTTACACTTGTTTTGCTTCTCCAGGATTACTCCCAAACGCCACCTTGTCAAGAATTATTAGCGAAGGATCTTCATGGCAATGAGTGGAAATTCAGGCATATCTTTCGAGGTGCATTTCGGTGAACTATATTCGATTTGTTTTGAATGTGGAAAAGAATAGGCGAAATGAAGTTATGTTATTTGCTTCCAGGTCAGCCAAAGAGGCATCTTCTTACAACGGGATGGAGCGTGTTCGTGAGTGCAAAGAGATTAGTTGCCGGAGATTCTGTCATTTTCATATGGTATGCAATATTATCTCATTTAGTAAAAATCTTTATGTAATGAGTTTGGTAAGATGAAATTATTTTGGGTATTGGAATTCGATTGTGATTGTCATAGCAAATCATCCCCTACTATACAGAAACATTAAACATTTGCTATCCCTGTCCAACTATACATTGAATAACATTTCTTGGTGAAATTGCGTGTCATTTTCCACGAATGATGATTGTTTTTCTGCTTTTTCTATGTTGAATTATTAGGAACGAGAACAATCAGTTACTCTTGGGAATTCGGCGTGCTAATAGACCTCAAACTGTTATGCCTTCATCTGTGCTGTCGAGTGATAGCATGCACATCGGGCTTCTTGCAGCAGCTGCTCATGCAGCTGCAACAAATAGTCGTTTCACTATCTTCTACAATCCGAGGTAGACATTTTTGTCATTTCTTCTTCTTTTCGTCTTCTTTCATTTGGCTTTTAGGCTAATTACATTAACACCCTTCATATTTTCACAAATTTCAGGGCGAGCCCATCAGAGTTTGTAATACCTTTGGCAAAATATGCCAAAGCAGTTTATCATACGCGAGTTTCTGTCGGGATGCGCTTCCGGATGCTTTTTGAAACTGAAGAATCAAGTGTCCGTAGGTAGGTCTTAATTTCCTTACGTAATTCATAAATATATTTACCAAAAATGATAAAAAGGGTTAACGTTAGCTTTCGTCTCTCAGATATATGGGTACTATTACTGGTATTGGTGATTTGGATCCTGTTCGCTGGCCGAATTCGCATTGGCGATCAGTGAAGGTACCCTGTTATGTTTGCCTTATTATGGATAAAAATCAATTTAATATGTGTACTTGATTTGGATGTGACATGTTTGATATCCGTTATTATTTTCTAATAATTTTTTTGGAATCTTGAAAGTTTGCATTTTTTGTATTCAGGTTGGCTGGGATGAATCAACTGCAGGGGAGAGACAACCGAGAGTTTCGTTGTGGGAAATTGAGCCTTTAACAACTTTTCCAATGTACCCGTCTCCATTCTCCCTCAGATTGAAACGACCATGGCCATCCGGACTGCCCACGTTCCCCGGTATAATTCATATAATGTATATAGTGTCTTGGAAATTGATCAAAGTCGATGAATAGCGCGTTATATTCTAAAGATCTTCTAGTGTCACCCAATAAATCACATTTTCTCTGATATTATTTGACTGGTTTGACATAAAGAAAGAAATGGGGCCAGTGGTTACTATAATCAGATCTAAATATAGTTTTCAATTTAACATTTTAATTTTTCTATACTGCTCATGCAGAAATAATTTCATTTCTACACGAAAATCATGAAAATCTTGTGATTCAGGTCTTAAAGATGGTGATATGAGCATGAATTCTCCAATTACATGGCTTCGCGGAGGTATTGGAGATCACGGCATGCAGTCACTCAATTTTCAGGGAATTGGCTTATCCCCTTGGATGCAACCGAGGCTCGACTCGTCTTCCATGTTTGGCTTACAACCCGACATGTACCAAGTAATGGCACTCCAGGAGACTGCCTCTTTGGATCCCTCCAAACAGACCCTACTCCAATTCCAGCAAAACGCTCCTCCACATGTTTCCGCTTCACTAATGCAGAATCACCAAATGCTGCAACAACAGCAACCGCAACAACCGAGCTTCCTCCAAAACATTCCAGAAAACAATGCAGCCATATCTCAAGCTCAGATTTTGCAGCAACAGCAGCAACAACAACTTGTTCAACATTTTCAAGATCAACAGGCGAAGAAAATGATTCCCAATAACAACAGTACCCATTTCACACCAACGAGCCAGCTACAAAATTTTTCTGACCTCATTGGTAATCATATGGCTTCATCCAATAATAACAGCTCTCCCAATACCATGCAGAGCCTTCTTATGAGCTCGTTTTCCCGTGAAGGTGGGTCCCACTCTTCCCAAATGATGGGCTCCAATCCTCTCATTTCTCACTCCTCATCATCGAACAAACGAGTAGCTTTAGACCCTCAGCAACACAAAGTTCCGCATCAATTCGGAATGCCTCATTTGGAAGAACTCGTTACTCCAAATAATACTAAGGTCTCAGAGGAGCTTTCCGCTCTGTTGCCACCGTTTCCAGTTAGTAGAGAATTTTCAGATTTTCAAGGAATGACGGCAAATCCGCATAACAATTTGTTGTTCGGAGTTGGTGCTGATTCATCCGGTAATAATAATAATAATATGGTGAATGGCAACGAGAGTGAATCAATATCAATGCCTACATACACTAGGGGTGGAACGGGCACGGAGTTTCCGCTTACCACGGACATGATTAACTCGAGTGGTGTGGATGAGTCCGGTTATTTGCAATCCACTGAAAATGTGGACCAAAGTACCCCCAACCCTGGAGCCTTCGTGAAGGTCGGTGTGATTGGCTTTTCCCGTTTAATATTATTATGATTGGTTACATACATCTGCTGATTTAGAAAGAAATGTTTTGACTGGAACAGGTTCACAAGTCAGGGTCCTTCGGACGGTCGCTTGATATCTCCAAGTTTAGCAGCTATCACGAGCTGAGGAGTGAGCTTGCGCGTATGTTCGGGCTTGAAGGCCTTTTGGAGGACCCTGAGAGATCAGGCTGGCAGCTTGTATTCGTTGACCGCGAGAATGATGTTCTTCTCCTCGGTGACGATCCTTGGCAGTAAGTACAAATAAGTTTGAACGACACTTTTTGTACATTTTAAGGCGATCCCATTTCTCGATTATCTAAAAATCTAAAAACAAATGCCGGCGATTGTAATTTTGCAGGGAATTCGTGAACAGCGTATGGTACATAAAGATTCTGTCTCCTGTTGAAGTGCAGCAGATGGGGAAAGAGGGCCTTCATCTTCCAAACTCTGCTGCACAGCCACCAATAGCTGTGACCATTGTTTGAACACTAATCTTTATTGGCAGATGTAATCTTTGTATCCACAAATACTAATGCTATGTAATATCTCTCTTCTGTGTTCTGATGATGCTGGGACTCCGCTTGCTATGCTATAGATACTTTTTATAGTGTATATTGTATGATGAATCTTTATCATCTTAGTACAACTTCTATTCATTGTTGGAGCTATAAGTGCTTAATGTTCAATTTATCATATTTTTAGGGAAAATTACATTTGCCTACCATGCTTGATAGGGTAATTACAGTACAATCTATCTTTATTGGAAAATTATAATTTAGTCTCTAAATATTATGAACTGTTTGTGATCTCTCTATTTCGTTAGGGTTCCATTAGATCCTCAAGGATTGTATTGTTATATGTGTAATACACATGGATCGTTTTGTTGAAATATGTATATTACAGGGATAAATTTGTTATTTTATTCATTAAATTAATGGAAGGATAGATCCAACTCTAACAGAATTTTAACATAATAGAAGGATTATAATATTCAGGAATTAAATTATAATTTTCGAATAAAAATAAACTACATTGTAATTACCTTATTTGGTAGGCTAGTCAGACATAATTTTTTTCATACTTGTATGGCTTTTCGTGTTCATGTTTTGAGGCCGAGAGAGGGAGGGAGAGAGTAAATAAACATGAAAGAGGCCACCATAATTCATTTCAAAGTTGGATCCCAACTCACAAATCCTCTTATGCTAACTCTATATGCATATATTTTGTAAAAATTGAGCATACAAATCCAATACAGTTGCTTCATTTCACAAGTCATAAGCTTCTACTCTCTGCTGCTTATGATTAAAGCTGCTTATAGTTATAAGCTCATCAAATTTATCATCAAGTACATCACTCCCTTCATCACCCTCAACTACTAGATTTCCAATGAGTGGCTTAGTTTCACCTTCATCGTCATTGTCGTTGTCGTCATCATCATCAGCTTCATCATAATCATCATCTCCTTCAACTTCATTCGAGGGCCGATCTAAAGACAGATTTTCTACGAGCTGTTTAGCTTCCATTTGTTCCTCCACTGTCTTTGCTAAAGACATGAGGACGTTCTTGGCTTTCTGGTCGGGGACAACGCCGCTAGTCACCATCTCATTGAACCAATCAACGGCGCTGCCAAAATCCTTATTCCTCCCGAAAGCATCCATGATTGTAGTGAGTATGGTGGGATTAGGTTTGATTCCATCAATACGCATGCTTTCGTATTTCTCCATCATCTTTTCAAGATTATTTGATTTGGCATAACCATTGATAAGAGTCCCATGAGTGACAGCATTTGGTTGAAAGCCGTCTTGTTTTATCCTTCGGAAGAACTTCTCAGCACCATCCATGTCGGATGCGTTTACATAGGCTGATAACATAGTTGTGTAGGAACAAAGATCTGGAGTACATCTACAGCATGACCGAACAAAAAAAGGGGAATAAAACTCATAAATTTTTATGCAAAAAGCTAAGGTTTATGCAAACAACCCCTTGAAATATAATCATTCTCTCTTAATACGTCCATATAGGTGATTTACGACCAAATTAAATAGGAGATAGCAAAAATAATTAGTTAAAGTAAATAATATCTTGATGCCGTATCATCTTAAATCATATGAAGTATTGACCACAAATCAAGAAAATGCGATTACGATTGATACACGTAAGAATGTCATACCTGTCTCTCCGCATGCTCTTGAATACTGTTCTTGCGTGTTCTACCATTCCAGAGATTGCAAATGCATCAAGCAAGATGTTATATGCTTTCTGTGTGGGCCTGGAAACAAATATATAGATTCGGTCATTGAGGATTATATCTAGCTGAATAGAATTATTGCATAATCCATGATAAACCGTCGAACCTGACACCAGAATCAAGCATCTCCTCAAATACAGCTAATGCCTCTTCTTCTCGTCTAGCTTTTCCATAGGCATGAATGAGCAAGGCATAACTCACAACATCAGGTTGAAGACCAGCTCTTTGCATCTACCATTACAAATGTACTATTTTATCAAAATTACACATGCTAAACCTGTGGTACATTTATTCTGAGTTTTTGATATATCATATACCTGGTCAAACATATTGGAGACCTCCTTGTAGTTGGTCTCGAAAGACATCAAGCTGTTATAAGTAACTGTAGTTTGCTGAACTCCTCTCTGAGGCATTATAGCAAACAGTTTACGAGCTTTTTCATAAGCTCCAGCCTTTTTGTGCATATAAATCATCATGTGGAACATTTTCTGATCCGGTTTTAGAGGCGAAACCTTCTCGTCTAGAAGGGTTTCAAATACTTCTTCAGCTTCTTCAAATTTCTCACCCTGCAATGGTTGTAAAAGTTGTAAATAGTTTTAGAAGTAAAAATTAGGAGGTTTTTGAAGACATAAGTATAAAAGTAACTTTTCAATAATAGAAAAAACAAAAAATAGAAGCTGACAAAGGTGCTTCTAGCTTATTAAAAGCAGAAGCAGCAAACCAAAAGACTCAGTTTTACTTCACTTTGAGTTAAACGCGAAAAGAACACTTCATTGGAGTTTCCACTAATTCTCTAACATGATTATAAAACAGAAATATAATCAACAATAATTAGTTACCTCAACAAATGTTTTTAGAATTATTTGATATGTAATGGCAGATGGTTCAGGGCCTGAAGACTGCATTCTACGAAATATAGCTTCTGCTTTATTGTACTGACCACCTTTCCCATATGCTTCCATCAGAGCAGTATAGGATCCAACATGAGGCGGACAACCCTTCTTGTTCATGTAGCTTAAAATCCTCTCGGCTTTGTTGAAGTCTCCTTGTTTCCCATAGGCAGTAATAAGCATCAGGAAATCCATCTCCTTAAAATCCCACCAATGCTGAGTCCGGAGCCACTCTAGAACCTACAAATGGAAATTCGAAAAATAAAAGACAGTCTTCAATTAGAAAAGAAACACACACACACACACAATGACATGCTTTACAATACCTCACTAACGAGGTTCCATTTCTTGAGCTGTTTAAATCTAACCAGAGTTCCAACGACTAGGTCTTTGGGCAAAGACTGGTTCTTGAGCCTCCGGCTCTTAAGGACTTCAACGGCTGAGCCGGATTCCTCTATTTCAAGCATTAATTTCCTCCAATTCCTCTGGTCAGCTTCGTCCGCAGCATCCTTAAAAAATTCCACCTTTTTCCGCTTTTGCAAGAACTTTCTTGGCGTCAACATACCGAGACATACAACCTCGACCCTTTTGCATATTTTAACATTAGCAGCTGAACTCCCACAGCCATATGATTTTCTGCAAATTGATAAAGCATAACCATATGAAAAGAGCAAAAACAATCCACACAATTTCTCATGAAACTTGCAAAACCACCCATACACACTCCTTCCCACGGTTAAAATCGACATTACTCTCACAGTCATTTTAACAAACATGTCCTGTTCACAACAAAACTGCATAGTTCAACATGTGCCGAAGCCCATAACTACATGATTACATGATTCAACATTCTCACAGTTTCGCCTGGGCATAAACTTACCGCCCACGAAACTTCATTCTCCAATCATGGGACCTTCAGAAATCTGACTTTCAAACCAAAAAACGACTGAAAACAAAAAAACCACAAACAGAAATGAGATGAAAAACAAAACAGATCGAAACAAACCTCCAAAAAGAAGTGGATGGAGCTGAAATGAAGGGCTTCAGAGACATAATTGAAGTTTGTGGCATAATTCTTGCCACTCCAGAGATGAATTTCACCTTTTTCACTGCTCAAACACACACACAGCAGCAGCAGCAGCAGCTATGGGTTTTGGACAAAGATTCGATTTTTAGATATTATTTGTGGATAATTTACGTTGGAAATATGAGGGAATTTGCTCTGCAGTTTGATCCTTGCACTTCTTGAAAATTTAATTTTAGTCCCCAATTTTTTTGTGTTTTACACATACGTATAGCAAATATGTGGCCTTTTCTCCAATGGTTTATTTGTTTATTTTTGATAGAGTGGAAAAGGCGAAATAATTAAGTTGGGGAATACTATTCTTTTTTTATTCTATAGCCTATTTTCATGAGTCAAGTCGGGACAGACCACTCAAGGTGTAAAACTCTACCTACTAATAATATCTGCATTTCCAGGGATTCGAACTCGAGACCTCTGATTAAGCTAGCATAGCGCCGAACCGCTACGCTACACCATTAGGAAAATTCTATTGATTCGATTGAATATGACAAGTTAATATATTGTTTAGAGGTATTAATAATCGAATTTGTCAAATACCCGACTCGATTATTAAAATAATCTTTTAATAATGTTGGAAACAAATATAATATCACTGCATATATATATGTATTAAAGCACTTTTTTTGAACAAAAATTAATCTAATAATTTTATATATATGAATAAAATCGTGCAAATAATTAAAACTATGACTAATTACAAAATCTACTTCAATTTTCCCTAAGCAATCTCGAATTTATTAGAATTTTTCTAGGATAATTCAATCAATCATGGGGCATGGGCATAAACATATCCACGTGTTGCATAGCTCAATTTCATCAAATGTTTGGTTGGTTGGGTTGGTAGTTACTAATTTATGTTCGCACCTACTATATATGATGGTGGGACCTTTAATAACTATAAGGTATTTATTCATTTACAAAAACGTGCAAGTGTTTCCTCACTTGTGGAGTGTCGGTGGGCTAAAAAGTAAAAAGGGCATGTCTATATAACGAAGGATATATTCATATTGTTGAAACCACAAGAGCCAAGGAATTTCAAAAGTGACTAAAGAATTTTACACTTATGGAGGCCCAATTCACGTTTTCAAAAGTTGTAGTAACCCCCCTCGGGTTTGTTGCCGTCCTTGGATTGTTTTTCCGGCTATATAACGCGGTGGTGGCTCAGCCACGGCGGCTGCGCTCAGCCCTTAAGAAGCAAGGGTTGAGCGGCCCGCCACCGACTTTTCTTCTCGGAAACATATTGGAAATGAAAAAATCTAGAGATATTAAAAATGCTGCTGCTAAGGTTATCGGCTCCCCACCGTCGATGCATAATTGTGGGGCTGCCCTTCTTCCCTTCATGGAGGAGTGGAGGAAGAAATACGGTACTTTGCTTTTCTTCTGTTTTTTTCTTTTATAGTATCATTTGTTGTTAAAGTCATATTTTGTAGGGATTGTTTTGTTATTTTTGTAAACTTTAAGGATGATTTTGTAATTTTAGTCGTATATTCAATATAACACTCATAAAACCGTTAGGGACATAAGTGTATTTTTACAAATCCCGTTAAGGGACCTCAGACCAAATAAGATTTATAAGAACTAAAATATAATTTTTTGATAATGATGGATTATGTTGTAATTAGGTCTAATTAAATAGGGGGAAGCTAAATGTAAATCTCTCTAAGTTTAATCAAATCTTAGTGAATTGTTCCAGCAAGAACGTAACCATGCACGGACGGCATATCATGCACTCTATCTGTTTTGTTCTTCGTTAAACTTTAGCTTAAATATTAAATGTCAACGAATAATCCAGCTTAATGATTAGTTTTTGTGGAGCTTCTCAGGGGATGTGTTCTTGTTCTCACTTGGCAACACACAGATTGTGCACGTCACCGAACCGGATATGGTGCGGGAGATAACGACGTGCACGTCGTTGGATTTGGGGAAGCCGACGTATCTGGCCAGAGAACGAGGGTCTTTACTTGGGCAGGGCGTTCTTACGTCGAACGGACCGCGATGGGTCCACCAGAGGAAGATTATTGCTCCGGAACTCTACATGGACAAAGTTAAGGGGATGATGAATTTGGTTCAAGATTCGGCAATGGCATTGGTGGATTCGTGGAAGAAGATAGTTGAAAGAGAGGGTGGATTAGCAGATATTAATATAGATGATTACATGAGGAGCTTCTCAGGGGATGTTATATCAAGAGCTTGTTTTGGAAGCAATTATTCCAAAGGGGAAGACATTTTCATGAGACTAAGAAGCCTCCAAGAAGGTGCTTCTAAGAAAGGTTTAGCCATAGGGATTCCAGGCATCAGGTATACATATATATCTTTTTAATATATATATATTACAAAAACCTCCCTTTGGTAGGGGCTTAAACGCTTTCTGTAATAGTTTTGGTGTGTAAGGTTGATGCCTTATAAATATATATGTGCCCGTTTTTAAGGAGTTTATTGAACCAAAAACCATGTGATATACCTAATTAGCATTATGAATCCTATGATTTGAAATGTTTCAAAGTGAACCTATATATGATTGTATTAAATTAACACTAACTTAACACTCAAAACCCTAGAGTCGTGACAACAACACGACTGTAGAGTTTCGAGTGCTAATTTATATAATCACAGTATTCGCTTTGAGACATTTCAAATCACAGGGTTCGGAATGCTAATTAGGTATATCACAGAGGGTAACCAAACAAAAACTCTTTTTTTTTTAAGTATATGATATTTATTTAATTTCCCTGAAATTAATCTTACAGGCACCTTCCAACAAAGAGCAACCGGGAGGCATGGGCTTTGGAGAGAGAGGTCAAGAAATTGATCTTGAACATGGTGAGGGAAAGAAAAGTGGCGGGATTTGAGAAGGACTTGCTGCAAATGTTGCTTGAAGGTGCCCGAACTAGTGATTTAAGCCAAGATGATATCAATATCGATCAATTCCTTGTGGATAACTGCAAGAACATATACCTGGCCGGATATGAGACGACTGCAGTTTCAGCCTCATGGTGCCTAATGCTCTTGGCTTCTCACCCCGAATGGCAACAACGAATCCGAGCTGAGGTTGTCGATATCTGCAAAGGGAGAATCCCCGATGCTGAAATGATTCGCAAAATGAAGCTGGTAAGTACTGTTTTAAGACTAAATCCTGGCTATTTCCCTGACTGTGAGAAACAGAACATCCCATTGACTTTATATATATTTCCTATTGTCAGCTAACTATGGCGATTAATGAGTCGTTGCGGCTCTATCCGCCGGTGTCCGTGGTTTCAAGGGAAGCTCTGACGGACATGAAATTCGGAAACATAAACATTCCGAAAGGAGTAAACCTGTGGACGGTGGTAACAACTTTACACACGGATCCTAACAATTGGGGACCTGATTCATATCATTTCAACCCGGAGAGGTTTGCAAACGGGATAACTGGAGCGTGCAAGTTTCCGCATTTGTTCATGCCATTCGGGGTCGGCCCGCGAATGTGTTTGGGCATAAATTTGGCTATGGTTGAACTCAAGATACTCATTTCCTTGATCTTGGCTAAATTCTCCTTCTCCATCTCTCCCGCATACGTTCACTCCCCGTCGCTGAATTTGGTCATTGAGCCTCACCATGGAGTTAATATTTTGATTAAAGAGTTGTAACTCTTTCGTGTTCATTCATGTATTAGCTTCATAAAGCATTATAATGTTGTAATACATGTATGTTTTATTATTTAGTGGTACGTATTATAATGTTGATCGCATTACCCTTGTACAATTTAATCTAAATATATAATTCATAGTTTATGTAGGCCAACAATTGATAATTCAACTTAATGATTTTATTTTATATAGTTCAATTAATTAGACCAACTATATATTTAAGATATGACGGTTGTCATTCTCCTGACTCTTCTCTCTTGATATTCAATTCCTACTCTTCTCTCTTGGTATCTCTCTTGATATTCTTCATCTCCATATCAGACATCAAGATAATCATAACCATTCCAATACATATTGTAACATAAATAATTCCAAAAATTCTCGTTGAAGACAATACCAACCTTCTCATTAATGGTCCTGCAGTGGTCATCAAAATTATGACTTTTGAGCAATAATAAGCACCACCTCATTATCCAGAAGGGAAGGAATAATATTAATCTCATTAGCATTATTAATGTAGACATATAAGCAACAATTAAGTATGTACACTTAAAGTCAATATATTAAAAGCTATATCAGAGAGCAGATACTCCATGACCTCAAAACAGAAAAACATTATATTCTATGCCTTAGAGTTAATGTGGAGACCTTTTCTTTCTAATCTATCATTAGCATCCTCCATATAAACACCTAAATAGTTGGAGTCAAATTGACACTCCAAACAGTTTTGGTGAGAACTGCTAATAAGTTATATATGTCGGCGATGAAAACTGCCTGCCATAAGATTATTGGGTATGTATGTGTTGGCCCTCCAACTTTGAGGACAAAGAAATGGTAAGAGCATTGTCTTCAAATAGATCGTCAAAATGCACCATTTGAGAGTGCATGGAATCACATAACTCATCATGGCTCATTTCATCTTTTACCTGCAATTAAAATTTTAATCGAAACTTTTAAATATAGCTTGTAGCTTAAAAATAACTTAAAAAATATGGAATCACATTATTCTTGCAATCGCATAACTCATCATGACTCATTATTCTTGCAAAAAATAACTTAAAAAAAAATTGTATGACCGCAGGGGTAGAGGCCAGAGGTACGGGTTAGCTAGCATGTGGCGGCGACGACCGTGCCTCTTAGCCTCCTCAAACGTAACCCCATTATAGATATCAAACTTATTGGTAAAAACTGAAACTTCCGTTAGCTATGTTTTCGGTCTCCTAAAATGATTATTTCATTAATTTCAAATTTCTAAATTGCTTACCTCTTTTGTGTCTGCAAATGGAGGGGCATCCTGCATTTCCACATCTTGCTTCTTTGCATTCTCTTCCATCTTTTTAACCTTTCACAAGAAGGAATATTTATTATTTAATTAATTTTGCAAATGAAATAAAAATAAAGAGAAACACAAACAAATGATTTATAAATAATACCTCCTTGATAAATGGGGCACCATTCCCTTCTTTAGGTTGTATATTAAGTTTCTCATGGGCTTTTATTGGGCCTTAATCTATTTGGCCCATTGCTTGAGCCCAAAAAGTGCTGTTATCCTTATATTTTTCTAAGGATTGTGTAATTTACTAAATTACATTTGAATAATATTATCTTTTAATAATGATTTTTTTTTCTGTTTTTAAAAAAAGAGGATCAATACTGGTTCTCTAATTACCTCATTTGATAAGACTCGAACCCGTGATCTACCGGTTCATAGGTGCAGATGTTTACCACTAAGTCACCTGCTCTTCTTTATCTTTTAATAATGATTAAACATACCTAAATATTATAAAATACGCTAATTTTGTAAGGCACAAATATTCTAATATTCTCTTATAAATATTTTAATAAATAGATGATAGTGATTGATCTTATAATAAAAAGATTATTAAAGAAAAATAAATGCGACCATGTGTCGGTCACCTGTACCGATATATTTAAGCAATAAAGGTAACTTAAAAGGATTGTTCAACTTTTTAGCAAAATATATTTGACTATTATATAATAAAGTCTTAAAAAGTCTATGAACTTTTTATTGTATCAAATAAATTTATCTTCAAATGTCTTAAAAAGAATGTAAATAACGTTTATCTTCATTGTTCATAAAATAATTAAACTTTAGAAAATTTTCCAAAATGTTAATTTACTTAAATATGGAGTTTTTTCTATCTCGTCATCTCTTTTTTAATATTTCAAACAGTTTCCACACCCTATTGAGTCAGATACTACTCTCACGAGATATTGAAAATGTTTTTCGCAAACACCTCCCCATAATGGAACATTAGTATTAATACTTCACAATCCAAACTAACTAGAAAGAATAATGGTAATTAAAAGTTGTACATATTAAAGTGGGAATATCTAAAAATTTATAATGCAGGGATATTTTAAAAAATATTATTGTATCATATCATAATGGGTCGAACATCATGTTCGATATTGTCACGTGAGAAGTTAAAAAAAATATTTCGTGTTACTATATTCGTGCCGTATGTGTTCGATTTGTAATGTCAGTATTCTTACATTATAGCTAGAAATAAAAGGATCGAAAAGATACAACAAAATAATAATTGAATGTTGGTAAAGACCATATATTTTTTTTTAATGATACGTACATTAAAGGCACCGTTTTTGAACAAAAAATAATCTAATAGTTTTAATATATATGAATAAAAGTGTGCAAATAATTAACCTATGACTAATTACAAAATCTACTTTAATTTTCCCATGACCAATCTTGAATTTATTAGATATTTCTCAGGATAATTCAATTAATCATGGCCATACACATATCCACGTGTTGCATGGCCCAATTTCATCACATGCTTGGTTGGTTGGTTGTTACTACTTTATACCATACGTTGTGACAATTTTAATTAATTAATCTACTTTTCTTTGGACTATAGTTGAAGAAGACACCTTATAAAGGTCCCACCATGACATTTAGTCGGTGCCAATTTTTGACCCTATTTCATTCATTTACATTTTCTCCATAACTTCAAGAAAATAAGACATAATATTAATTTTCAATTCTTTAATTTCAATCATGGCAATATTCAACTCAAAAATGTCAAATTTTAATATTTTATTAAAATTCTCAAACTCAAACCCACACGCATATTCAAAATTTGAAAATTCAAATTAGTTCGTTCAGCTCAATCAAATTTACTATTTTGAATATCAAAATTGAAATCAAATTAAATTCATCTGAATTGAACTCAATTGAAAAAATAATAAATTTTCTCTATTTTTAATTATATAAAAGATCATTTTAAACTCGCATATTTAGGTACGTATTTAATCCTCTCAAAATCCGAACTAATTTTCAGACCGATTGAGCTTGATTCAACTTTGTATTTCAAAAATGTAAGTGATTATAAATTGATCCAATTTGAACTTAGAAAAAATATTTTGATCATAAAATAAATTATTTTATTTTATTTAAAATTAATAAAAAATGAAAAACTACCACTAATTATAAAAAGAATATATATATAATTTATGGTAAAGTAATAAAATTTAGAGAAAAAAAAAGAAAATAATGAGTGAGGTGAAAATTGAAATATTTGATGTGGTATCTGAGTTGTCTCCCACATTCTATAAAAGAGACTCCATCGCTCCTCCACTTCTGAATTTTCTTTTCTACCTAACACCAAATTCCCCTTTTCCTCTCCATCTTGATCGATTTTCTCGTTAAATTTCCTCTCAATTCTGGATTTTTGGATAACCCTTTTCCTTTTTCTAGAGATTTCGAAGGGATTTACTGCCTGCGGTGCTGTAATTCTGGAAAAATATTGTTGGGAGTCAGCTGAAATTGGAATCTGATTTTTTCTTTTTTTTTTCTTTTTCGGTTTGTGTTGGTTGATCGTTCTCTTTTTGGGGTTTGATTGATTGATCGATCGGAAAGGTGGATAGGTTTGGAAGACGCATGAGTATTTCTCCGAATTCCAACCATTTTATTACGTTCATTCTCCACTTCTCAAAGACCAATACTTTCTTATTGTTCGTCTTGTTGTTGAGATTATCGAAGCTGTTAAGATTGATCGATTTGTCTTTGAATTGTCGTTTTAATAATTTTTTGTGTTATTCGGATCGCCGCGGCCGCCAAAATTTTCTGAATTATGGATTCCAAGGGCAACAAGAGTAATCGCCAATCGCAGAACTGTGAGTTTATTTGATCTTTCTGGTTATTGCATTCTATTAGGTTCCTTTTTCTGCGTAATTTTGTTGATCTTGTTTGTTTGTCCCTTTATGGAAGATTAACTTTGTATAGTTGCTTGTTGTTAAATAGTTTGCTATGCAAAGGGAAAATAAAAAGCGAAATTTGAAATTTTTCTGAAGTTTGTTTTTGTTTTTTATTAGCGCCATGGTTTTATGATCACGCCTAAGATCCTTTCTTCATCATGATTGTTGTTCGTTGGAGGCTAGTTTTGTTCAGGTTTTCGTGAAATAGGATCATAGGAATTATTATGCAGGGCGGATATAATAAACATTGTACTATACACTTCTTCAGTTGATTTGCTTCAATTTTGCCTTGACTATAATGCATATAGTTACTATTTGCTATATTTTGTCATAAGTCAAAAGAAAATGAAAAGGGTCAAAAACTATGGCATAAAAATGTCCTTTTTCTTTTAATTATTATCCATCTTTATTATTATTATGTTGAAATGCTTGTAACTCATTTCAATGATTGATTTAAGTTTTGCTATTATGTTTTGAAGCTCCTTACTACTCAGACATTGAAAGGAAGTCAACAGCTTCGCCATCTGTGATCGTCATAGGTGCTGGTTTTGCTGGCATTACAGCTGCAAGAACTCTTCATGATGCATCATTACAGGTACATCTTCTGATTTAATTTTTCTACTAAGGTATGCAAGATTAAGGGTGTCAGGTCTTGAAGAAATGGATTTTGCAGGTTACCTTGTTGGAATCGCGGGATAGAATTGGTGGCCGAGTTCATACTGATTATTCATTTGGTTTCCCTGTTGACTTGGGTGCATCATGGTAATAATGTTTATTTAAACTTATTTATTTATTTGTGAAGAGATATTTTAATATCATGCTGATTATTAGCCTACATCCTTCAGGTTACATGGTGTTTGTAATGAGAACCCACTGGCTCCTGTTATTGGAAGACTGGGATTACCACTTTATCGCACAAGTGGTGACAACTCAGTTTTGTACGACCATGATTTAGAAAGGTTCCTCTTTTTCCCTTTTAGTTTCCAGCTTGCTTCAATTTTTCTTAATTGACTTATAACACCCAATTTGTTCATTTTCAGTTATGCTCTTTTTGACATAGACGGGAATCAAGTCTCTCAAGATTTAGTAGCAAAGGTTGGCGAAACATTTGAGAACATCTTAAAAGAGGCACGTCAATACTCTCCATTACCTCCCATTTCATATTGTAAAGTTTCATAAAAAACGACTGTACTAGTATCTGTTTGGGAGCTCCTTTTTTTGTTTTATGTATGCTCTTTGTACTTATATCTGATTGATTTGCCTGTATTCTGTGCAGACTGATCTTGTAAGACAGGAATACACTGAGGACATGTCTATGCAACGTGCAATCTCACTTGTTTTTGAGAGGAGACCAGATTTAAGGTTTTAAATGTGTAAATCTTGATGACAATATTATATATGTTACACATATGTGGCAATCATTAACGATTCTACCCATTTTCTAGGTTGGAGGGGCTTCAACATAAGGTGTTGCAGTGGTACCTATGTAGAATGGAAGGCTGGTTTGCTGCAGATGCAGACACTATATCACTTAAAAGCTGGGACCAGGTTTGCTATTCCTTCTTGCTAAATTGTAGAAGACTCTTTGTCTATATACATGTGTGTGTGTGTGTTTTGTGGTGTGTGGCCTCTCTTTTCTTTTTCTCTCCTTTTTAGTTTTCTGTCTTTTGACTGGATCCGTCAACCTTCTAAAGATAGATGAAAAACCAGTTCCTGAAAATGTTCTCCTAAATGTTGTTTCTTTCACAAAAGCCATTGGAGACTCAATAGCCTAGAATATGGCCTGGGACTTGCTTGCTTGATTAGGTGTAATGCCCCAAAGCTAAGCTGGAAAATGAGCCCATAATTTGCTGTTAAATTTCATACATGCATATATGTACATATGCATACGTAAATATACATATATACATGCATGCATGCATGTGAAACTAGACAAAGACTCGCTTTCTTGATTGAGTATGAACCTCCTAAATATTTGCTGGGTTCTGAAATTGATAATATTTATCCTAAAATCTCACTTTTGTTTTGTTTGTTTTTTTGCTTTATAGGAAGTCTTGCTTCCGGGTGGGCATGGGCTTATGGTTCGAGGATATCGTCCTGTAATTAATACTCTTGCAAAAGGTCTTGACATCCGTTTGAATCACAGGTAAGACGAAAATTTAATGACTGGAAAAATTGTTTATTATACACATAAGGGTTTTCGCCTTTTATCTTTGTCATGTTTGCTACTTTACTATGACCCGTCTTTCATACTTTTAATGTTTCAAAAAGAGTGGATTTGCTAATTTCTTGATTACAATGGACTACAAATGTAATGTGACTAAATGTGCTAATCTTGGAAACACATGTACTAAAATTGAAAAATGACAAAATAAACTAACGAAATCATATATGGTTGTATTTAGGAGGATACTATCACACTTTTTTGTTAAATACTTCTTGAGTTATCCCACCTCTCTCAGATGTGGCTTATAAATTCTGAGTTTGATTTTTTCTTTTGTAGAGTGACAAAAATAGTTAGACGGTATAATGGAGTAAAGGTAACCGTGGAAAATGGGAAAACATTTATAGCAGATGCCGCTGTTATTGCTGTTCCTCTTGGTGTGCTGAAATCCAATACCATAAAATTTGAGCCAAGGTTACCTGACTGGAAGGAAGAAGCAATTAATGAACTTGGGATTGGAATAGAGAACAAGATAATTCTGCACTTTGAAAAGGTGTTTTGGCCGAATGTGGAGTTCTTGGGAGTTGTTGCTGAAACTTCATATGGGTGCAGTTATTTTCTTAATCTGCACAAGGCCACAGGTCACCCCGTTCTTGTTTACATGCCTGCCGGTCAACTGGCTCGCGACATCGAAAAAATGTCTGATGAGGCTGCTGCTAATTTTGCTTTTGAACAACTCAAAAAGATCCTTCCAAATGCTTCAGACCCGGTATTGTTTCTTGTTTCTCTATTTATTTTGTGTTGATGATTGTTTGTGATTATATATTCACTAATAAGCTTGAGTTTGTTCCTCCTAAATACTAATGTTAATATTCCACAAATTATGCAGATCCAATATCTTATATCACATTGGGGCACAGACAAAAACTCGTTAGGTTCATACAGCTATGATATAGTTGGAAAACCCCATGATTTGTATGAGAGGCTAAGGATCCCTGTGGATAACCTATTTTTTGCGGGGGAAGCCACAAGCACCGATTATCCTGGATCGGTCCATGGTGCCTACTCCACTGGACTAATGGCTGCTGAGGACTGCCGAATGCGAGTATTGGAGAGGTACGGTGAGTTGGATCTTTTCCAGCCCCTTATGGGCGAGGACACTCCCGTTTCCGTCCCCCTGTTGATTTCTCGAATGTAAATAAATCCAGTTAATGTATCAGAAGAAACTAGTAAACTAGTTGTGATTGGTTCTGAGAAATTGTGGAAGGTTAAAAGACTACTTCCCAATTGAATGATCAGAACTTATCATTAGAAAAATAAAAGAGTCTAGTAGTTGGACATTATATACAACTAGTTATATCTTATCAAAGGGACACCATTTACCTAATATTTTGTCGCTTTCTTTTTGGTTATTACAACCTTTTTCTGTTGGAACATTGCGATAATGTATTGTTTGGCTGTGATGGTTTTGTCTTTTTGAGACTATTCTTATGGGAAATGGCTATGATTGTTGGCTCCAATGCACCGACACTTTTAAAAATCGGACATCTGTGTCGAACACTTTTCAAGTGGAAAATTCACAAAAAACTCTGTTTTGCCGTGTTCTTGTCGTGTCCGTATCCGTGCTACATAAATCGTTGGACTCAAAACCATTTTCATAAAATATTTGCCTATTTCGCTGTTACAAAAATAATACATGAAACTTAAACCCTCATATGAAATCATGCATGTATATATATATAATATGGGTTATCCAATAGAACCATCAGGATTGCAGGGTGGTGATACCGAGAATGCTTGATTTTGTTGTGCCGAACGGGAACTCAAGCTGTTCGTCATGCTTATTGCCTGCAAAAACAATTGTAATTACATAAACCTCCCCTCTGGTTCTCAGAATCACAGATACTACCCTGTCAGAATGTCGAAATTTGATCGTGAAGTCGTAACTAACGAACTTTACCTGTGAATTATTGGGTATGGAGTGGAAGGGCATGTAATTAGCATGAAAAGCCGGATTCTGCATTTGGCTGTGGTAGTTCAACATGAGATGATGCCCGATAGGGGTTTGGCTCGTATTCATGGATGGCAGCCTCGACGATAGATGCATGAGGTTTTGGATCGTGGGCAGCATTGGTGGCGTGATGCCCATCCCGACTCGGGACATGTAGTGCTGCACCCCCGGTAGCATCATTGACGCCATTCTGCTTCCCATCCACATCAACTGATCAAACAACATTAACGTTTTACTTAAAAGTGTTTGAAATGTCAGCTTCTGCATATTTAAGTAAAGCCAAGTACCTGAAGTTGCGATTGGAGGGACTTCACGTACTCAATTGCCTCGTCTAGCACGGATGCTTTATCAGTCTGTAAGAAAAGATGATCAAAATAAACAATGTAGCAACTTTAATGAAGAAACTTGAATATAAACACGACGGTTGTTTTTGTTTACCTTGCTGGAGTGAGGGATAAGCTCCTGCAAGGCCTTCAGCTTCTCGTTGATCCGGTCTCTCCGTCTCTGCAAGCAAACATGCAAAACAATCGAGTATAAAGATATAAATGTAATTTAAGAAAACAAAGAAAGAACTATGATGTGAACATTGAAATCCAAGGGCATATATATTCTACCCTCTCAGACAGGTTATGCACTTCAGCCACACGGCTCCTGCGTGTTTTCTGGGACGACTTAGTCGTTGCACCCGACTCCAACTCGGTCGCCTACAACGTTTAAATCATACATATTAACACATACTTCCCGAAATTTGGCCTTTAACGCATGCTATTATAGTAACTTCGGGTAAAAGGTAAAAAATTTTATTACCCAAGAGTTGTTATGTCAAACTTTATGGTATCTAAATGTAATTATCGGAAGGGAAAAGGATACATACATCACTTCTGCACTCTGAATCTCCACACTCCATACTCTTCCTCTTGTGCCCGTTCGTCTCGTTAGACTGCCTGCTCGTTTTCCGAACGCTACTCCCCGATCCCCCCGATGATGACACCGTCATAGGTTGCCCGAATGTCTCTCTATCTTCCACGCCCTGATCTTGAGCGCCTACATTGATCTCTTCATTCACGACCTGATTGCTCGCGCAGTGGCTCGACCCCACTGTCCTAGCCGAATACGATTCGTTGTTGCACGCTTTCCCCAGCGCCTCGAATCGCGGAGGCGGCAGCGGCATGGGACCAAAGTCCTGAATCTTGTCTTCGGACAAGAAATCAGAACAAAATTCCTTCTCAAACGACTCGTCGATGGGACAATCGATCCACGAGACGGTCTCATCTTCATTGATCAAACCGTTCGGATTCTCCACGGTCTTCGACTGTCTGTTGTTGAGTTTTCGATGAGTTTGGCTTTGCAGCACCACTTCACCATTCTGCCATAGGAGCTCCACTAACTCACTGTCTAACCTGAAAGCACAAAAGTATCATGAAAATCAAGAACAAGTGAAGTTTTTTTTGAAATACTGAAACTTTGCATAGTTTCTTGAAATTACAGTTTACCCCAATGGTTTTCTTTGAGTAGGTGAAGGGAATTCTAGTCCAGCTTCACTGCTCCAATCAGGAAAGCAAGTGGAATCCATGGCTCAAAGCTCTGCCAAAAATTAATAAAAAAGGAAAAGGTTTAAGGGACAGGAATCAGGATTAACGGGTGTTAATTAATAATTACTAAAAGTAATTAAGTGGTCTAATCATCCACAGTAGTTTGTTCTCTCTATGCTAAAAACGGAAACAGACATCATAATTCATAAACAAATCAATCAATTCCCATAACCAATCAGTTCACCTCAATAAACAATTACTCATGAATCTCTCTCCTCTCTCTCTCTCTCAGACACACACACAAAGAACGGGAGAGATTGAGAGAGATCTATGAATTTGTTACCTCAACAAAGATAGCAGAACTCAAGAATCAAAACCAGCAAAAACCCACCTGCAAAAGAGAAACATCAAAACGATCAAGCTGAAGAATCCAAGCAAAATCCCAGAAAAAAAGAAGTAATCAAAACGCTGAATCAAGAATCATTTCTGCATCATGGAAAAGGAAATCCCTTTAATTTTACCGGGAAGAAAACAAAGAAGAATATTGATTCACAGCCATGGAAAAATGAAAGAAGAGAGCCCACTTCATAAATATACTCTCCAAGAAAATAAACTGAAATTGACATACATGAAGAAAGATGAGAGACAAAGTTAAGTAGGTGTTGGTCTCACTACAGTTACTCTTGTCCGGTGCCTCAAGTTCTCCTCCACGTGTCAGACAGCTATTGGTCCGGATTGGATTTGCAAGGGCCCCACTTGTGCCAACCCCCAGCTCTAAGAGATCTGTTTCTTCTCTCTCATATCTTTAAACACACACCCAACTTGCCATCTGTGCTGCTTTTTTGCTTCCTCCAATAATAATATTTATCTTATTTCCTCTCCAATATTAATTATGTATATATGTATGGTAATTTTTTATTTGGTAAATTATTTCATAAATTCACATTAATTATCATCTGATATTCTTAATTTACTAAATCATTTAATTATTTGAAATAATTATATAAATAAATTAATTTTCATATTAAGAAATAATTATAAAATATTTTAGAAAACTCTAAAATAATACAGAACTCAAAATCTAGAATTATCATTATTTGTCAAATATATGAGAAAATTTTAAATTATATAATATATTTTATAATATCTTTCTAAATTATTTTTCACCATGGGATAATTTCAATATTCAATATGAATTTATAGAGGTGAAATGTATAAATAATTAATTTATTGTATTCAACTTGATAACTTATCTTAAAAAAGTCTTACACGTTCAACGCACGTGCAGTTATCTTAAAAATAGTATTACATGTGCAATGCACATGCATTTTTTCTAGTATGGGAGAAAAACAAGAAAAATTCAAGTAGACACAAAAATGAACTTATCCAAGTTAAATATAATCCATTTACAACAGTAAGCCAGAAAAGCAATAATCCCTACATGTTTGCATTGTCCCTTATGATTTTAAAAGCCACTTCATTTGGGTAGCCGGATTTAGACTCAAGATCCTTTGCCCGAAGGACACTAGAAAATAGTCCTTTTCCATAGGCACCGATGATCTCATAGCGATCGTGAAGAAGAAGGTCGCTAACATGCGACACTGATTATCGAAACATGAAAAAGGACAATTAGCAAAGAGAAAATACATAAACTAGAACATACATAGAAAGAGATCAGCGGTCCGGTACATACCATAGTAACCCTCTGCAGCTCCACTATCCTGGATTACAACAGCTGCTCCCTGTTTATCAAGTGACAAAAGATTACCAATACTTAGATTTAAATATAATGATAAGATTTTCTCTTAACCAATACTTAGATATAAGAGTTAATGATTTTTTGTCATCCGAACTATGACCCGTTTTGTAATTCACCAACTAAACTATTTCGACCCAATACCACCATCTAAACTATTATTTATTGACAAATCACCATCTCACTTGTATTAACTTAAAGATAGATTTTTTTCAACAGTTTGACTGAAAGATAGGTATTTTTTCTTCTTATTTTAATAGATGAATAGATATATTTACCCTTGGATTCTAACACACGTCACGTGTGTGGTATTTTTGAGTCAAAACCGGTGAAAAAGTGTCCAAATCACTAAAAAATAAGTTGTGATGGTGGTTTATTAATAAATAATAGTTGGATAGTGGTGATACGAGAGAAATTGGAGTCCCTACCTGACCCACCAGGCTCATGCCACGTGGCGGCCAACATGAACAGTAGGACGTCTAACTTCGACCCTGAGCCCGTCTCACTATCGACCCACCCCTTGGAGAAATCTGTCATCCACATGTCTCACGACGACTGGGGTCTCGACCCAGACTCCACCTTCGACTGAGGCGGGCGGTCGCCACCTACCCCCAACATTCCGTACGTGAGCATTAAATGCAGATTCTCTCCACCACTGCGCGCATTGTGGCCTCCCAAGGACACTGTTATGGCGCCGCTGCACAGACGCTACTACGCTTTTTCCGCAAAAGCACTGTTCCGGTCACCATCTCGGCCCATCTTTTAACAGACCAAGATCCACACTTCCAGAGAGGTGTGCTCACACGCAGTGGCCCAGAGTCTTTGCCTATATAAACCGTCTCTTCTCTGAGATGGAGGTAAGCTTTCCTTCTCACTCTGAACTCTCCATACTCCCGTATTTTCGACCCACAACTAGTCCCTGACTTGAGCGTCGGAGTGCCAAAAAGGGTCCAACCCCTACTCTCCCCTTTTGACCTTTGAGTTCACGTTTGTTCAATCCATTTTAGTTAAGAAAAGCATCAGAGTTCTTCCACGTTACAAATTCTTGGGTGATTCGGAGTCCTAATCTGCCGTCCACGCATACAGCCGAATTTTGACACGATCATCTTGGCACCGTCTGTGGGAAAACTCTAAACAGAAGCTATTGTTCAAAACCTCAAACACTCTCCTTCCCATCTCGTTCTATCCACCATGGTGCAGACAAGGCAAGGGAGAAGAGCCTACGATTAGAATGGTCAGGAGGTGTTTCCTGACCTAAGTGCGCCGACGGACAACTTCCATGCCCAAGTCCTCGGCGCACTCGCCGCCGATGGCATGCCTGTCACACAGGCGTGAATGGTGCTCTCTGAGGCGGACCTCTCCGCCTATGCAGAGCAATGCCGCGTGGAGGCGCTCGCGGCAACCAGAGAAAATCGGGAGCCTAACATGCCGGTTCCACCAAGGGGTAGTCCGCTTGTGATTACTCCCCAGAATGTTGCATACCCAACGGCGCAAGGCTCGGCGCCGACCATGGCCTATGCTGTTCCACAACAACCACTACAGGCCAACATCTGGGGATACCCTTCCCAATTCATCCAGGGCCATTATCCCCAACCGCGAGCTATCATTTTAGCTCCGGTGTTGGGAGGCCAGCATTAAGTCCATCTTGGTGCTCAGATCAAATAGGGCTTTGACGATAACGGAGCCCCACAACAGAGAAGACGTCCTGTCCGACCGATGCAGAAGTTAGAAGAGGAACACCCCTCGCAGGTTTACAGAAACATGCGAGAGAACGATTGCGATGCCAGACATGTGGCAGGCACCGCAAACGAGATGGACAGAGATGCTCCGCTTTCGAGGAATGTCCTGGTTTTCGACCGCTTGGGGGCTAGGGTTCATTCCCTACGCCTACTTGTGGGCCAACAGGGGGCACTGGGTCGGTCCAGCCGACCTAAGAAACCAATTACCCCCCAGACCGCAACTCTGCCAGCAACAGCAACAGAATGAAGACTACATCGACCCTCAGAAAGAAGTATCTTCACACGTTCCCCATGGGCAGGCCCCCGATGCCTATCAGCCCTCCGACCCAGAGGAACGCCACCGCCTTCGTCAAGCGAGGGCCTACAGGAGTGAAAGAAAAACTAGGTTCCCCTTCTGCGACGCCATCATCGACGTTAAACTTGATGACAGGGTCCCCTCGAATCTCCCTATCTACAGCGGGAATTCAGACCCCATCAAGCACTGCTCCAAGTTTGAGGCGCAGGTCAGCCTATACGGCCATTCAAGGCTGATATGGGCAAAAATCTTCGAAACCACGCTCGAGGGCCCGACCCAAGACTGGTTCAAGAGGCTCGCACCCCACAGTATCTGTGATTACAATGATCTGTCGCGGAAGTTCAAAGGCCATTTCTCTTCTATGTCTAAGGTCAAACTCCCCTCCAACTACCTCTACACCATTGTCCAAGAAAAAGGGGAAAGCCTGAGACACTTCTTCTCCCGCTTCAATGAAGCGTTGGTCAAGGTCAAACACTCCGACATCGATATGCTCACCTAGACTCTCCACGGTGCGATCCGGCACAAGGACTGCGCCGACGACATGATCCTCAAAGAGCCTCTGAACATGAAAGAGGTCATGGTCATCGCGCGCAAGTATATGCGCCTAGAGGAGGTCAAGACAGCAATTAAGCCCAGGCTCGGAGGAATAAAAGACAAAGCACTACGACCGAAAAAATCGATCCAACCCACCTCTATCGGATCCGCCCAGGCTCACCAACAGAATGGAGCAACATTTGAAGCGAAAGACACCTTTGGGTAGTGGGGTGAAAAAGCCATACACAACCCTGGCATACCCCATCAAAGAAATCTACGAAGTCATGGATCGCGGGCTACTCAAAAAGCCCAAACAGTTGAAGGAAACTAAGAAAGCCAATGAGTCTGGCAAGAGATGTGCCTATCACATGCAATATGGGCACTGGACCTCCGAATGCATCGCCTTACGTGAGAAAATTGAGAGGCTGGTCCAAGGAGGCCATCTGACCGAGTTCGTCATGAAGCTAGACGACCGAGCCCAACAGGCGTTCGATCGAGGAGATTCTCCACCCACCAGAAGGGGGCACAGGCAGCCGCTCAAAAAGACGGTTGACGAGGACCTGCACAACCTGCCGACCAACGAGATATTCATGATAGCAGGTGGCCCGACTGGCGGAGACTCTAAGACAGCCCGCAAGCGATCAAGGAGGGAACTCGACCGAGAGCTTTATGGCCCCATAGAAATGATGCACATCGAGTCAGACAAAGAATGGCTAGAACAAGAGATCTCTTTTAGTGATAGGGACTTTGTACCAATGATGCCACGAGACGGCACTATACCGAGTTATCCACTGGTAGTCTTACTCGATGTAGCAAATTGTGCCATTCACAAGACCCTTGTTGACAGTGGAGCCTCGACAAACATTATCTTTTACTCGACTTTGCAAAAAAATGAACATACACGACAAACTTAACTATGGACCAATCAAAACACCTTTGACAGGATTCGGTGGTTCAGAAGTTTACTCTAAGGGACGAGACAAGCTCGTTACCTCAATGGGGAAGTTGCCCAAGAGAGCGACCCAACTAATCGAGCTCCCGGTGGTCGAAGGTCCCTCAACTTACAACATCATAATGGGACGCCCTGCCCTCATTGCATTTAGGCCATCATTTCAGCCTACCACCAGACCATCAAGCTCCCAACCCCTCACAGCATTGGGGAATTGAGATGCAACATCCCTGATTCTTGGGAATGCTACTCCATTTCCATGAGAAAGTAAAACTCCCCAACAAGAAAATCGTCCCCCTCTTGGACGTAGACGACTTCATCGATACTGAGCTAGCTGATCCAGATGATCCTATTACAGAGATGTGTTCCAAGCAGATGACCTCTACCATTGCCAGGATAAAGAGAAAAATAGACGATGGAAAAATAGCGGCGGCAGGAGCCATCGTGCCCGTGCACTTGGTTCCCGGCGACGAAGAAAAGACCACTAACATCAGAGCCAACCTGAAGGGAAAACAACAATGTATGCTCATGCAATTCCTACGCGAGAATACATATGTATTCGCTTGGAATTCGTTGGACCTGGTCGGGGTTGACCCAAAGGTCATCGAGCACCACCTGAACGTGGACCCCAGTTTTTGTCCCTTCAAGCAATGCCTCCGGACTCAAAGCGACGAGCGCAATGAGATCATCGAACAAAAGGTCAATGAGCTTTTGGATGCAGGGTACATCACGCCGGACAAATACGTGGATTGGCTGTGCAACATCGTCCTGGTGGCGAAAACTGGCGGTAAGTGGCGGATGTGTCAGGATTTCACCGACCTGAACAAGGCCTGCACAAAAGACGCCTAACCACTGCCTTGAATCGACCAACTGGTTGACTCTACCACGGACTGCGAACTCTTGAGTATGATGGATGCCTTCCAAGGCTACAATCAGATCTTTATGGCCCCGGAAGAGAAGAAGAAAACCTCGTTCATCGTGGTGAAAGACATTTACTGTTTTGAGGTAATGCCTTCTCGGTTTGAAAAACACAGGTGCCACTTATCAGAGGCTGGTAAATAAGGTCTTCGAAGAAGAGATAGGAAAGACCATGGAGGTATACGTCGACGAGAAAAGAGAATCACCCCTGAGTGACTTGGGTCGCGCTTTCGACCTCCTTCGCCAATATTGATTGAAGTTAAACCTGGGCAAGTGCTCATTCGGCGTGGAGGGAGGCAAGTTCCTTGGCTACATCGTTAGCCAGAGAGAAATAGAAGCGAACCTAGAGAGAATCATAGCACTCAAAAGCATCAACAGATCTCACACAATACGAGACATCCAACGTCTTGTAGGTCTAATCATCTCTCTGAATAGGTTCATCTCTCGGTCATCCAAGAATTCTTTAAGATTCTCTGCAACATCAAGAAGTTCGAATGGACTGACGAATGTGATGACGCCTTTGAGAAGCTCAAAGAGTATTTAGCCTCCCCTCCCCTCTTAACAAAGCCTATCCCTCAAGAAACTTTGTACCTTTACTTGGCAGTCACGGAGGAAGCAGTCAGCTCTATTCTAGTGGCCCTCCGCAACGAAAACATCTGCCAATCTACTATGTCAGCAAAATTTTGCACGGACCGAAAGTCTGTTATTTGGAAATCGAGAAGTTCGTCCTTACTTTGGTGTATACGTCCAGGAGACTTAAACACTACTTCCAAGCCCATTCGATAGTGTTCCTCACCGACCAAGGGCTATGCTCGGTTCCGGTCAAGCCAAACGCCGCAGGACGTATCGCCAAGTGTGCGGTCGAATTAGAGCAATTTGATATTAGTATGGACTATGGCAGTCAATGACTCTTCAACCTCTCAGGGGGAGGGGTGGGGATATCCCTGATAAGCACAGAGGGACAGGAGCTTGATTTCGCCATCTCTCTCGATTTCCCGGCCACCAACAACGAGGCGGAGTATGAAGCGTTAATCGCAGGCCTCAAAGTTGCCAGGGAACATGAAATAGAGAGAATCTCAGTAACGAAAGACTCCCAGCTCGTCGTGAGCCAAGTAGATGGCTCTTACGAGACACGTGAAGATTCCATGATCAAGTACCTAGCTAAGGTCAAATCCTTAGCTTATGGGTTTAAAGAATTCAAGCTACAGCAGGTCCCCAGAGAAGAGAACACACATGCTGACGCCCTGTCGAAGTTCACCAATGGAATGCGAGGCACCAAGGACAAGAACATCACCTACCTATCGAGAAAGGGCAGGGTGATTGACGGAGACATCGAAATAATATACTCTATCGACCCGGCAGAACCATGCTGGCTTGATGAGTACATTTTATACCTCCGTGATGGGACCTTACCCAAGGATAAGATCGCGGCAAGACGCCTCCGATACAAAGCAGTGAGCTACTCATTGGACTCTGAGGACAGACTCTACAAAAGGGCCTTCACAGGGCCAACAAAAAGGTGCCTCCGCCCTTCGCAAGCCCTGAATGTACTAGAAGAAATCCACAGTGGCCAGTGCGGCAACCACGCCAGCGGTCGATCCTTGGCCAAGAAAGTGTCAAGAAGTGGCTTCTATTGGCCCACGCTCAGCGAAGATGCCAAGGAATACACCCGCAAGTGCGTCAATTGCCAAATGCACGCCAACATCCCACACCAGCACCCAACGTAGATGATCCCGGTCGACATCTGCTAGCCACTCGACCAGTGGGGCATCGACATAGTCGGCCCGCTCCCCCTTGCCACAGGGCAAAGGCTATTTCTGATCGTGGCAGTGGCAGTGGAATACTTCTCCAAATGGGTTGAAGCCCAACCCGCAACAAAGGTTACCGACAAGGTCATCCAAGATTTCCTCTGGCATAATATCATTTGCAGATTTGGCATACCCAGGGTCCTCATATGCGA
>JBBMKE010000011.1:13679392-13701480 GCA_037834125.1 Lippia alba | reverse complement strand
AATCATTTAATTATTTGAAAGAATTATATAAATAAATTAATTTTCATATTGAGAAATAATTATAAAATATTTTAGAAAACTCTAAAATAATACAAAACTCAAAATCTAGAATAATCATTATTTGTCAAATATATGAGAAAAGTTTAAATTATATAATATATTTTATAATATCTTTGTAAATTATTTTTCACCATGGGATAATTTTAATATTCAATATGAATTTATAGAGGTGAAATGTATAAATAATTAATTTATTGTATTGAACTTTATAACTTATCTTAAAAATAGTCTTTTTTTCTAGTACCTTTAAAAGTATCAAAAAATAATTGTTGTCTTGTTGCTGCATCAAAAGAATTTAAACAGATCACCGGTGGTTTTAGATTAATTCATGGAACTTATATTAACTCACTTGGAAGTTTTGTGTTTGAGTTCTTAAATTTATAACTCTGGGAATTTTGGTGGTCGTTTTTCTGTTTACTCGGCTTAAATAAGATAAACCACCCTTTATTACAGTTAGTAATGATTTGTTTTTGGTCAAGAGTAATGATGTATATTTGTAATTTTCGCATTCTCGGGTGGTTTGTGTAATTTTTGGATTAGTTTGTAGTTTTTGTTTGGATTTGCGAATACCAACTGTAATATTTCCAACATATGACTGTGCGTCAATGAAATAGACGCTACAATTGTGCGAGGGAGGGAACAATATTTCAGATACTATTCACTATACAAAATGATGTTTTTACAATTTCTCAACGGGAAAACCGATGACCGGTTTTATTTCCTTTGCCATGGACCGGAGCTCCTCAACTTGCTCTTGGCTGAGTTTCCACCCGAGTGCACCGGCAAACTCTATAGCCTGTTCGGCGTTTTTTGCTCCTGGTATTGGGACGACGTTGTCTTGTGCGATTAACCAGTTCAGAACAACCTGCATCGAGCCAAATGTTGGAGAATATTAAAAAAATATAACGTATATTAAAACAGTAGATCAAAAAGAAAGAATATTTAACTGCAGGGACCTCTCCTGAGAGTTAGTGAAATTACAGATTATACCCGCTCTTCCTTTCAAAATTACAAAAACCTCCCCTTATCATCGTACATGAAAATGTCAGAGTTGAAGAAAGACGAACCTGAGTTGGAGTTTTACTGTAGCTTTCTCCTATCTCCTTTATTCGATTTATTAGAGGTTGTAGCTGCAAATGAATCACATAAATAAATAGCAAAATTCCATGTGGCATTTAAGTTTATGACAGAATAAAGCACTCGACTTACCTTTGTCATGAATTCTGGGGTATAAATCCGTCCTCTAGGGCCTGAGGGAGTGTTGGTCGGGCTATATTTCCCTGTAAGAGCACCTGAAGTAGAAATTTATCTATTCACTTACTTTTTTTTTATTAATGTTAAATGAAAAAAAAAATATCTATAGAACTATAGTTTCTGATATACTTTGCCGATAAAAAGGATCGATTTTCACCTTGAGCAAGTGGCGAGTATGCGATTAAAGTAATGCCAAGTTCATCACAAGCTGCTTTCACACCGTTGTCCTCTGGATTTCGGTATATGAGACTGTAATTTACTTGGTTTGAAGCCAATGGTATACCTCTCTTCTTTAGTTGATCATATGCAGCACGAAGACGCTTCTCTGGAGCAAAAACCAGTTCGGCTAAACAATTAGGGACGGTTCTGTTATTAATTAAAAGTTTGAGGTTCGTTTTGTAATTTAATATTGAATTACAAGGGCTTCTAAAATTTCCCATCAACTCTTACAAGCAAAATCAAACCTTAGGCGGTTTTCGTAATTTCTCAAACTAGAAAGACTGACAACTGAACCTTAATACCGGTACGTATATCTTTTAGCAGGAAAACATTGTCTCATAAGTTTGCATTATACATAAATATTTAATAACATACTTTCATGAATATTCTTAATTAATCAACACTTTATATTTAAATAAAGATAGTAATATCACTTAATATATTTACCGCTATAGTTCGATACTCCAACAGCTTTCACGAGGCCCTGCTCCACAGCATCTGCCAAACCATCAATGTATCCTTGGAAAAGAAAAACACAGATTAATCAATCCCGAATTTCTAAACCTTAAACCGAAGTCAGTAAATCAAGAAACCATAATACTTATTCAAAGCCACCTTCATTTCCCCAAATTCCCGGCCTGAAATGTTTACAAGAAGGATAAAGATTCAATATATATGCAAATATGGTAATCACAAAAAAGGAGCAGACAAAAAAGAATATTTCATACCAATGAAGTTGATAGAGGTCGACAGAAGACAATTCTAAACGAGATAATGAATCCTTTAACGCAGAGATAACGCTACCCCGTCCAAGTCTCCACGGTAAAGCTGCGTATTTGGTTGCAACCGCGACTTCCACTTCGGGATCCCTTTGTTTTCTTTCCTTGATGAATCTAATGAATGTATACACATGATAGCTTTAAGTTCTCAGATGTTTTTGGAGCTTATAAGCTTCGAAATCCTATCATAAATAATTCGATAATAATTACAAGTTATAGCGGTGTTTGATAATAGTGAAAGCTTATAAGCTCCTTTACAATGAAATACCACAGAACACAGATATGATCAAATATATATTATGCCTTTAATATTTAGAGTTAATTACATCTACACCCCCTAAGATTTGGCCTAAATACGAGTATCCCTATGCCCCCTGAGTTTTGAAGCTTGTCTTATGCTTAGCTCCATCCAACCGTAAAGTTTTTAACATAAATTGCCAACCATCACTACCCTTTTCAGTGAAAATCCTATTTTACACACGTGAGTATAAATCAAACCTGACCTAATTAAAACCATACCCCAACCAACATATCACCTAATCACAACAAGACCCCACGAGTTCCATTCACACAAATAGACGAGTTTACCTTCCTAGTAGCGTCTCTGAGCTAATGGCACCAAACGACATCTGCAGAACAGGAAAAAATAACAAAAAAAAGATGATCTTTTCAGAAATCCATTGTTGTGAATATTAAGATGGAGCAAAGCAACAGCAGAATTTCAAACCATTTTCCCACCCGTGAGCCGTAAACCTCAGCCGTATCAAAGAACGTTATGCCACAATCGACACTGCTGTCAAATGCAGCCTTAGCAGCCTTCAGCTTCCTGTCTGTTTCAATATGATAAAACACCACATTACTCTCTCCATCAAATATCATCCCATGATTCTGATCATTTCAACAAGTAACAACATATTTCCCATTCTCGAAGACTCGAACCATTTAACTACAATTATAAACAGCAAATGAAACACCACAAACACACACACAGAGATATTCACAGAACTTCACCATATACACCAAAAATCACAAAACCAAGAAAACACACACACACACACACAAAGCAACATAATCACTGAAGATTTACCATACACACCACATTCAAAAATACCAAGAACACACACACACACAAACTAATCAAGAATTCCGAAAACCCACAACAATTGAAGCATAAAATGCTCAGAATTTTACCATCCCATTCAAAATTATTCCAATAACTGGTGTCACCCCAAGACCAAGCTCCGATCCCAAGCTTTGTCACCTTCAAATCCGAATTTCCAAGCTTCACTTTCTCCTCCTCAGCTGTTCTAACAGCAACTGCGCCCTGATCAGAAGCCACAGCTCTAACTGCAGGAACTTTACTCCTGCTAAAAGCAGAGAAGCAAGCATTGCTGAAGTTCAAAGCCATGGATTTTCGCAAAACCCAATACTAATTTTGTGTAAAGTTGCGAACTTTAGGGGATTTTGAGTAATGGGTTCTTGGTATCATGCCTTAATTGTAGTCCATGGAAGTGGTTTAGTGGAGATGTGAGGTTCTTGTTCTGAACACGTACTGTTAATGCTACTTATAACCAGTAGCCAGAATATTGCAAGACAGTTTTCTAGAAAAAAATAAAAACGAAAAAGGACCTTTGTCTTTTTCCCATTTTGCCATTTTATTTATTTATTTTTTGAAAATGCGCCAAAATTTTGGGAACATGAAAAATGGAAATTGAAACATTGTTAAGAAAAGTAAAATATATCAAATTATTATCACTGTCCGAGATGGAAAAATTACAAACATTCTCCTGAAGTTTAATCTCCTTATAGAAAAAACTTTATCAATGAAAAACAATAAAAGAAGAAAAAGGGGGGGAGCAGTTGTTCATAATTCCGATCAATTTGGAATATTTTTACTTAATTCCCACATAAATTTATATTACATAATAGGATATAAATACTGTATTAAAACATTTTAGTATTACATTATGTGAAATTTGTAAGTGCATCCACTTGGAGAATTAAAGTTCCCAAAACCACAAAATCTATAAATTTATACTACATAATAGGATATAAATACTGCATTATTACGTTTTTGTACTATATTATCTTAAATTTGTACGTGCGGCCAATTGGAAAGTCATGTCAAAATATAATAGATAATTGAACATTTATCCCACATTACCCGAAAAAGGAGTATTACGAAAAATATCTTAAAAATATTACGAAAAATACCTTGATCAGGGTGTTTTTTGTAATTTCTCAACTATGAGTATTGTTTTTCTCCGTATTCAGGTTAAAATTCTCGAGGGTTATATGTAATTATCCCTAAAATAGAATTCATATTTATCCCATTAATGCTGCATTCAATCACAAAAATATACATATGTATATCATGTACAATCTTTCCTCATGATCAACATCTTCTGAATGTCCAAAAACACTTCCAACTCTTTGAAAACAACTAATTCCACTTATGATTCAGAAGCCAAAAGAATTAATCAATTATCATATCCATTTCTATGCGCCTTTTGCCATCTCCAAGCTACTGCTAGGCTGTCTTCAAGGTTTGTATATTTTGCTTTCCAACCAAGTTCTTTCCAAATCTTGGTAGGATTGCTATAAACTTCGGCGTAGTCGCCAGGCCGCCGGCTCAGATAATCCACCTTAATGTTCACGTTCGTCGCCTTCTTACACGCCTCCACGAATTCCTTCACCGAACTACCTGCAGTTGAAATTTGATCAGAATTGGTTAGAAATTGAAAAGAAACTAGAAAAAAAGAACTTTTTATGTAAGAGTTTTCGACCTTTTCCCGTGCCAACATTGTAAATTCCAACTTTCCCGCGTGTGGCATGAGCCAACGCTCGAACGTGGGCATCAATCAAGTCGGTTACGTCGATGTAGTCCCTCACGCACGTACCATCGGGGGTGTTGTAATCAGCACCTCTAATCTGCAATCACAGCAGTTGCAATGAGACTTCTGTTGGGAGGAATTTGCAACTAGTTAATAGTTTTTAGGGATTGAAATGATTTTTTTTTTTTTTAATATTTAGAGGGATCTCATGGGAATTCTTGAATAATGCCAAGAACAATATGTTACCTTCAATCCTGGAATTATTCCTCTAGCTGCATCAAAACAGGCACCTGATATTCTTCCTTGATCTCTCAGTTCCGGTCTCGGAGCTTCTCCGAGCCTTCCCTCGGGATCCGAGCCAATCACGTTGAAGTACCTAAAACCAATTTAATGCAAGATTAAGTCAGAAATTTCAAAATTTTTGTGTAAAAAACTGTGTAAATTCAACTAAACTATGTGTAATGACTGACGAGAGGGGCGTGATAGTAAGATAAACATAAGTTACAGGGGAGGTCTGCGTAATATTCAGAATAAATGTGGGGTTTTCTGTAATCTTATATATAGATGATGCTCAAACCTTAAGATCATAACAGCCATGTCTGATGTCTTGGAGAAGTCCAATATAATATCTTCTGCCATTTTCTTGGCTTTTCCATATGGATTGATTGGTACCTGAACTTTGACAAAATTCAAAATTAGCCTCTACTCTAAAAAATCATCTTCCAAAACTCATAATTCTTGTTTACTGCTCACTTGAGGTGTTTCTTCTACGATCGGCATTATTTTCGGCTCTCCATACGTCGCGCAAGTGCTCGAATATATCAAAGTTTTGACACCATGCGACGCCATTGCCTCGAGAAGCGCCAAGGTGTTTGAAGTAATATTGTGATAATACCTGCATAAGTCAAAGGCGAATATTTGAGGACGAATTCAGAAATGTTAATCTAATACGACGAGATTAAACAACTTTCGATTTATTGCAATAATGGCCCAAGTGGATTACCTCAGAGGCTCAGCTGTACTTTCACCAACATATGCAACAGCAGCAAAATGCATCACTGCATCAAAGGCATTCTGTGAAAACACCTTATTCACCTGATCAAACAAATAAGATTGCAAGAATTCATCAAAAATGAAATTAAGAAAATTATACCATAAGATAAAATCAAAATAAAATGAAATTGTAAATCATACCGCCGACGCTTCTCCAAGATCAGCATATATGAACTGTAGTCTTCCGGGCTCCGGATACAGTTCTTGCAGGACTTTAACAGCTCCCATGTTGCCACGCGACAGATTGTCCTGTCAAAAGTTTACGAACGAATAATCAGAATATGTTCCAACATCATTCACAATTTTCACATTTCTACATATGATTTTATTTTGTCGTGTATACGGAAGAATACACTTGCATACCACGATAGTAACACGATACGAGTCCTTCAGAAGCCGAAGAGCAGCATGAGAGCCTATGTACCCTGCGCCCCCAGTCACTAGGACATGCGTTACGCCAGGTTCGTGCTGAGAAAACTGAAAAAGAATAACATCTTTTCCGTAAATATAAGTTTGAGAAAATTACAGACACCCCCTCTAATGTAATTAAACAACTAAGGTACCTTGATAGAAGTTGTGGTATTAGTTGACCACTTAAACAGGAAGATAACAAGTGCAGTGATTGCAGCAGCTAAGAGTATCTTCTTAGTCAAATTCAAATTACTTCTCCTCTTCATTTCCATGTAATCCATCCCTGAAAAATAGCAGAATATTTCAATTACTATGCAGAATTATGATCAAGAAACTCGGAAAATTCTACCACAAAACTGACTCGACCGAACCCAACCAGTCAAATGACTGTATAAATTCCCACCTGCAAACGGAAATTCTAGCCCAAACCCGATCCATCCAACACGAGAACAGGATTAAAAGACAAGTTTGACTTACAAACAATCTAATTCACATAAAGAACTCAACTTTTTTGCTTTCTGACTCAATAAAATTGAAACAAAATAAAAGCCAGATCATAATAACTTACAAGAAAACTCCGAATGAGCATGCAAATCGGAAGAGAGAAACAGAAATTAAATTCGGAAAAAAAAGTAACTTATTTGCATGGATTTAAAGGGGCAATAAATAGGAAGCAAAAAGAATATTTGAATTAATGATGGACTTACCAAGAATGATGAAGAGGAATAATTGCTGATGAGTCGCAGCTGTTCTGTATTCATGTATATGGTAAGTTTAAATGTCAAAGGGCTACAGAAATGGAATATATATAAATATCGAGAGAGGAGAGAGAATATATATATGTATTTATTTTGAGCTGATAAAAGAAAATAAGGGAGCATTGGAATGGAAGAAAAGTGGCATGTTGAAGAGTATAACAAACCACGATGGACAAAGCCATGAAATGAGGAGATTATACGTCCGAATTAATCTCAACACGCAAATATTGCCATGCATTTATTTTATTATAAGGACAAATTTTTTTTAAAAAAATATTTACTATTTATTATAAATTATCGGAATTATTTAAGTGTAGAGCTCTCATCGTGAAATAAGACCTATGATTGAAAAACATGCTCCTGAACTGCTGAGCCACAGCACTAGCACTAGAAGATATTAAATTTCTTAATTGAGCTTAAGAGGTTAATTATTTTTCTCAGGGACTCATGAATATATCCAAATTAACAAATCCAATTGATTCATTGCATTGGATTATAAAAATTATTTACTAAATATCTCTTTAAGAATGTGCAATTGGATGTGAGTTGAATCAATATTATCAACATCTTTATCTGTAATAATGATGAAGACTTTTCTAGGAAAAGAAGATTTATAACAACATTACAATAAAAAACAATTGACTTAGTCTAAAAATGAATGTTTTATTGGCTTGAAGAGGAGATAACGTGGAAACGTGCAATTTCTGTCTACTTTGTGTCACGTCAATTTTGTATTCTTGAATAATATTATAAGTATAGTTGTTAATTTAATTAATTGCAATTGTTTAGTATGAGTTGATAAATAATTAGAAAAGTCAAGACATTTTAATTGGCTAGGGGGAAGCTGTCAGTCAACTCTAAGGCAATGAAGCAAAAGGGGTAGGCATGTGAGGAGTATCATACACCTCTTACAAATTTGGTTCATCGTAATTCAATCACCTTTAATTTTACAGGTATTTTTAAAAATATTATTTTACAATATCATAATACAATAATATCATGTACGTATTGTTATGTTTGTATTTATACATCATAATTAATAGTTTAGTAATTTATATTTACAATAGGCAGAAAAAATATTTATCTATTAAGTTAAGAAAAAAAAAAACACTCTATTCATACATTATGACTTTTCCATGTAATCAATCATATCACCATCTAAGGAAAAACATTGTATCAACGTATTCATACATTACATTATAATTTTCCTGCACCGGCATATCACCATATTTGTACATTATGATTTTCATCAAGTTTGGATCATGCCAGTTTTGTTTTTTTTTTTTTTCCTGTTTCCTATCGAATTTGAGTTAGATTGGACCACTAAAATCGTAACAGATCATGTTGAGAGTAGTCGAACTCCCAAACCTACACAATACACATACATCTCTTTTAAATTGCAATGTTCCATGAATCATCATTCAGCTATAGTAAAACAATTTGTCATTGCTAAATAGCCTAAATTTGGCTTCCTTCCCTAGTTATCATTCAACTGCTAAAACAATTTAGCATACTCTGCAAGGGAAATAATGTACATAAACACAATTGAAACTTAAATAAAATTGGCAACATAACAAGTAATTTCCATAGATCAAAAGCTTCTAGTCTTCTACAGCCAACAAAGCAAAACTACTCCAAATTAGATAAAATGAACCAAGTTGCAAGAAGATTCAAAGTGTAATCCAAATGCATATGAAATATATGGCGAGAGTCAGATAACACATAAACGACGAAGATCCACACAGCCTGTAAAAATGGGCTAGTAGGACCCTAAACATTCAACATACAAGAATGTTTGAGAGATTATTACAACCTTTTTCCAATTGAAACCAGCTTCAGACCCTGAACTACTGCCCTATCCTTTCTCTAGACGAACATCGTCCTACATTTCTACAGACTTTAAGACGGGAAGCCAAATGAGAACAATCGAAAACACCCACAAATTTTCCAGCAATCCTCAAGCTCACCTATACATTTCACCCTTACAGTCTCCAAGCATCCAATCCAGAGTTTACAGAAACAGTGTCAGACAAATAAAAGCTCTCACGACTTAAAAAATATTCAAGAGCTTTCAACATAAATACACGGTTAATGAAAAATATTATCATACTCGTGAAAAAAACAAAAGCAAGAAAACAAACCCTTGTCACTTTAGGCAATAAAATCCACCCAAAGTACAGATTTTCGAAGAAAAACCTCCAGAGCACGCAGCATTTACATTTCATACCTTAAAGATGGATGAAGTAGGCCTCATATCTCAGCCTCGGACAGACTCTGGATTTATTTGTCCGTTACTTCCACTGTGCGAATTAAATCCAGTGACAGGCATAGATCGTTGGGCGAAATTCATCAACAATTTCTTCTGACTCTCGTCAGTGTGGGGGAGACTAGCACGTAGGAGTTCTACCGGCATCTCTCTGCTTACAGCTCTTGCAGCCTCAGCACCGATTCCCTCAGAGTTTTGAGAAATTAATGATTGCACTATACTATCATATTTGCTGACACAGTACTTTGTCAGAAGACCAAAAAACGCATCAAACGAAGCCTGCCACAGAGCCGGATTAGGAACAGTCAAGTTGCTGTTGGTAAAGTGAGGTTCCCTCAATAAATTAGTCGCTCTTTCTAAAACCGACTTCAAGATTACTGAGGCACCATCCCCTGCAGGACTGCCAATGGGTCGAAGTGGTGGTTGTTCCGAGGAACAAACGACAGCAGCAAGACAAGCACTGAGGGAATTAAGGTCCATTCCACTAACACATAGAGAAACTGCTTTGGCGAGATCATTTACGGAATTGGCTGATTCTGGATCAGACGGCAGGCCCCCGAACAAAAATCTTAAATGGCGAAAAATGGCCATGCAGACTATTCGAGCCAGTTCACTACCTGGTAAAAGAAGGTGAAGAAACTTTGAGATGAGTTTCCGCCCTTTGGAAAGGGACACTATGCGTAAAAAGACGATATCGTCCTTCGGAGAGAGCCCGACAGAGTTCCCACTTTTCCCTAAGGGGTCAACTAGCTGAAGGGAGGCAGCTAAGCCTTCTAGAAGAACATGGCGCTTCCTCCGAAGCTGGGTCCCACCATCTTGGGGTGGGTTGAACTGTAGGAGCCTGTCGATGTCCTCCACATCGAGAAGAAGACAAAGTCCATCTTCAATTGTTACCCTAGCCGCAAGCATTGGTTCCTGTTCCAACGGCTTCTCAGACAATTTCAGCTCAGGGTTATTATCTCCACAAGCACAGGGAGGAGGGTCGACTTCGAGCAGAGGGTGGGGCCTACGAATTGAAGAAAAACAAACCCTTCCAAGAGAATCAACATGGAGATGTGGCTGTGATTCAGTACTATTACGGGATTTGGAAGATTGTTGTTCCTTCGGATGTGATGGGCAAAAACGGTACTTCGACCTTGTTTCAGCAGATTTTTTTGCCAGGCGAGCTTGATGGTAATAGTCATCCACATATGGGTCGTTGCCATGGGTCGCAGCATGTTGCATCTTAAGAATACTTTCTATTTCTTCAGAAGTCATGTGCTTCGATCTGAACTGTACTAAATTAGTGCTGACATCAGATCCTTGATGCGAGAATCTCACAGAATGTCTACCTTTCTGTGATTTAGGTTTTGAATCTCTCTTATCGGACGATCCATATTTACTCATATGTGCAGGTGAAGGAAATGAGTTGAATACTTGGGATTGTACCGCTGAAAAATGGGCTAATGATGGTTGAAATGAGAGGTGCCCTCTCTGCTGTTGAGGGGATAGCAGCTGTGCCGGTAGCAATCCATTTTGGTATTGACGCTGCATGATATTGTTTAAGAGGATTGAATGATCCCCATGAAGAACACCAGCATGGCTACTCCATTGGTTCTGAAGCAGATTGTGACGGGAGTTATTAGCTGAGGTTAGACGAGACATGTTGTTTGTATTGTAATGGAATCCACGAGGCAAGCCAGAGAGATGGAGAGCGGAATTTGATAACGGAGAGTTGTTTTGACCAGAGAAAGGCGACTGAGGTCCACTAGAGAGAGAAGACAAGTTATGGTGAAGGGAGTTATTTTGAGAAACTTGCTGAGATCCTGGTGGAGGGAAGGAAGTGAAGGACGACTTTGGGACTAAAATAGGCTCGCTATTATAGTGTTGAAGAGGTGGGGGCTGCTCAGGGTATGATGATGTTCTGTATAATGGCTTTGATTCTGGAAGATACAGAGAAGATAGATGGGGTTGTGATGACCATCTTTTATTTTCCTCGTAGCATTCTGAGTCGGACATGTGATTGTCATGCCAATCAGGAAAATCTGCCTCCCGTGCCCATTCTGTAGCTGTTGAACCTGAAGTAAATTGATATTAATCAAGCAAGCCGATAAATCATAAAATGTAGTGAAAAGGAAAAGAACAACAAAAATTCCTACAAAAAATCTAAGTACTCACTTTCCCTCGAGAATGATCCAGATCCTCGATCACCAATAACACCAGGATGTCTTGGTCCAGAAACAACTTTGTTCAACTGAAAAAGAACAATGAAGAAAATAAGTGATAGACCGAAAGCTGGAAATTATAACTGTTACTAGACAAAGGCAAAACCAGTCTGTTTTGTTTATAAACAGTCCAATTTATTACATGATGTACAGTATCGTGTTGCTTTAGACTGCTTTCAAATTTTGGATGAACCATGTGGACTCCACAAGACAGGTCATTTACGAAATTATGGATCAGATGCAGATGTATTGCGTTAATATGCTAACAAATAAATAGCTCGAGGGAGAACCCTTCTGATGGCATAAACTGGAATGACTGACTATAAGAAAGAATCAAGTCCAGGTCAAAAGAAGCTTACCTTTGCAAATGTGGTAGCCAGATCATCTATTTCAGATAGTGATCCCAATCCAGACCCCTAGAAGAAAGAAGAAAAAGAATACAATCAATATAATAATTTCCATATAACGCATGAAGGACTCTTCACAAAAGACAATGTGCAAGCATACAAATTCGTCTAAGCATATAATCGACGCAAATTCACCCACGTATGGGGAAAAAGGGAAACCAGCTACGACACTATGCTACTCTTTCCAAGACAATGTGCTAGAACACCCATAACTCAAAGATTTCACTTTTTTAGAACCAAAAATTACGGCAAACAACCAGCAACACAACGAAAGGTGTCATATTTCTCCAATCAAATAATAGTCCTGGAACAATTCTTCCACACCCAATTAGTTCGATACTGACATAAATCGTCAAAGGCTAACATCAAGATTGAATATTTAAACTCCCCAAGCATCAACAGTTCTCATCGAGAAGAAATTATTCATACATCTTACCTCATCCTTGTCAAACAAATGATACTCATTCAACTCATCATCCCCACCAAATCTGCCTCGAGCTAAATTAACACTTTCATCTTCATCTTCCAATCCCCCCAATTCCACTTCATCCACAACACCTTTCCCGAAAAATGCATATTGAGATGCATCAAACAGCTGGCTACCTGCATCACCAAATCCAACAACAGCAACAACAACAGATTCAATATCCAACTCACAACCCACCTTAGACAACCACACACATACCATATCCAATTAAACACACCCATCACCTCAAATTCCCAAAACAAAATCCAACCAACGAATCAAAAAAAAAAAAAAAAAAAGGATCGCCGAAATCCAAATCCAAATCCAAACCAAGAATCAAACAAAGCTAAGCTGGAAGTGGAGCTGCAAACCTGAAATTGAGCTGCTGGAAAGGTCGGCGGAATCATTGAAATCTCTGCCACCAGATCTCTCCATAATCGCCAAAATTAACCCAAAAAAAACGGTAAAAACGGCAAAGATGTAATCACGAAAACATGAAATTCCCCATCCCAATCTTTACCCACCAAATTTACTCAATTAGGGTTTTGACGCAGACAGAGAGAGACCCACTGGTGCACATATACACACAGTAAGCGGTGTTTCTGGTGTCTATATTTGTGTGTACAGAGAAGAAGGGAATCTGATGTCTGTGTGTATGTAATTGTATCTATCTATATCATGAGAGAGATGGGCTTATAGTTTGCTTCCACGAAACTGAAAGTGAGAGATTTGAGAGAATCATATCAATTAATTCGATTTATTATTGTTTTTGTTTTAATTTTATTAATTACGTGACGTAATTAGGAAGAATTAGCATTGACTTCGGTATATGCTTGTGGGGGATCCAAGATGAAATTATGTTGCTCAAAATTTTAGAATTTAAATTGTTGAGCATTTTGTTGCTATTATGGTTTCATTTTTATCAATTTTTCGAGCTTAATTACGAAGGTGGTGATGGATGTTAACCGAAATGGATATACTGATATTTGTATATTTGATAAATTAATAAATTCGATAATCACATCACTTTAATCAGTAAATCTGATAGTCGCATCGACATTCGAATTCATCCGGTATTAGGAATAGAATATTTGAATCTGATAATGAATTATTATTAAACGAATATAAACAAATCAAAACTATACCTTTTTACGAGTAAATTAGCTACACAATCAACTTTACATTGGATAAACTTTTAGTTTCGAAATTGTTTTATTTTTTTATTATCATGATAATAATTCTAATGAGATGTGAAATTCTGCTATTAGCGATAGCTAAGCTTTGTTTTATTGAAATTGTTTTATGCTATATTATTGTGAAGTAATATTAAGACAAGAATTGATGATAACTTGTTTGGTTTATGTCCAAACATGATAAAATTGTGTCTATAATTAGGACCACAAAAGTTGGGATTTATTTTATTTTGCTTTATTGAAAAAGACATTATTGGGGACATGACACATGATATGTTATCAATTTCAGGAAGTAGAGGAATTTAGTTCTTATCTATATAGTTTTTATTATTTTTTTAATTCTTAAAACTATTAAAAACGTGATTTTTCATTCTACTTTTGACAAAAACTACTATTTACTTTAATTTTCATACATAAATGTCAAACTTACGTGCTCGTTTAGTCAAACTAGGACCAACATTATTAAATTTTGAAACATTAGTAAGCTGCATAATGAATAATTTAATAGAAAAAAGAAAAGGAAATCAACAATACTAAATACAATTTTCCAAAATACAAAGTAAATTACAATTATTATTGGAAGAGTGTTTTCTTCTACTTATTGTATTATGAAAAAGAATTACAATTTATGCAACCATACGAAATATTACAACCAATTACATGAAACAATTTTATCAATCATTCTACTCTTGGAGATATCTATAATTCAACAACATATAACGATAGTTGATAATGAACTTCTTGATTTGACGAATGATCTACTATGGATGCAAGAGATTTTAGATGGCTTTTAAATTTTTTGGACCAAATATAATATTAAGCCAAAAGTCAAGGACCGAATGGAAATTAATCAATCTTGTTTGATCAAATCATTTTGATTTTGACAAATAAAATTTTAATTTTTGGAGTACGGATGATGAGAGATTGCAATAAGCCCACGTTAGCCACGAACCACCGTCCAATTAATAGTTTAATTTTATTTTATGATATTTACAATATCCTTTTAGAATTAAATACTTATATTTGAGTTATTTATTATCCAAACCCAACATTTTGGTATTATTTAAATTTAGCACTCAAATTTCTATAAATTTTGTATTATGAATTTACTATCGCTCATCTTTTTCTCTTTTTCTTTAGGACTTTACGCTATGTTTATTTATTGGAACATTTTCTTAAAAACAAGTATATACCAATAGTAAAATTTAAAAACGTGTTTCTATCACACTTGCGATTGTATGATCAGCCTTCGTATCATGTAACGAATGCTGGAAACAAGACGTATGAGATTCCGCCTGAGAGATGTCGATGAAACGAATGCTGGAAACCCGACGAATGGGAAAGGTGCAACGATCATGATTCTCATCATCAGCTTCGCAACCGTTAGCATCGAAATATAGCTTGATAGGTTCTCTAACCTTAGGAAAATTACATTTTCCCCCACTTTGTCGTCTCTAAATTCACACATTAATTCAATTACATTCAAGCAATGCACAATTTAAATATACATATCTGATAGTGAACAATTTTAAGGTACAAAGAGAAGAGAGAAGCATGTGTCATTCTGTTGTTATCTAATTACAAGGTATATTATCTTAAGAAATGAAATTATATCTGAAATTATATATAATTAAATCTCCAAGCGCAGCAAGGATTCAGAAAAGCCAGTGCTTCTTCCTGCTTTTCTTGGTAGGAACCTCTGAAAATATTGAAGAAAAAAAAATATATATATTAGCCTTAAGCTAGTACCGGGTTTACGGGAAATATACTTTGTCGTCCAAACTATGCACCTTGAGCGTATTAAATTTTCCGTCTGGAATATACTTGAGAAGGTATATACAGGCAGCGAGGTGTAAAAACGGCAAAATTTTGGATGGAAAAGTAAAGTTTTCCCATCAATCTAATTGAAAAGTGTAAAAATGTGCATAATTTCGGATGACAAAAGTATATTTTTCCCATCAATCTAATTGAAAACCTTGACGAAGCTGAAAAAATGTTGTAAATGAGTGAAGTATTGTCACCTCCGGCTTGATACAAGGAATTATAGTGAACTTCACTCCAAAAGCTCAGCCACAACTCTTTAGAGGAAGAGAAATGAAAGGAAAAGAAAATGATGAACATTACATTTAGCGTAAAATAGTTGAAAATCGGACATGCAGATATTTTTTTACCTCGAGTAGGGGTTTTGTCCTTTGGAAGGATTTCGATGTAGCCGGTCTCTCGAAACGAGGTAACCAAACATATTTTTATTGCAAACTACAGTAAAGCAATTATCATAAATATTATAAGCTTCAAAATGTATTTATTAAAGTATTAAACATATAATCAAAACGATGTATAGCTTACACGGTCTGCAGCTGCTTGTAGAGTAACATGGTCGCCCCATTCACCAAATCTAGATTTCAAGTGAAACTATGTCAATAAAACATAATGATAATTGATATTTTGTAAATGAAAAATTGAAATCTAAAATCCATTTTTTCGACCTCTTCATCTTCCTCCTATAGGTTCTGTACTTCATTGGCACATAACTTTCATAGTTTTTCCTATGGCGTTTTAGCTGGAAATAAGTAACAAATAGCATTAAGAAAAAACATAACTAATAGTTGCCAAAATGTGCACATACATGTGGTATGCTATTCATTTCATAACAAGATCATCAATTACACCGGCCTCCCGTGAAGAAGGTGTGTAATTACACAAACTTTCCCTTTTAATTTCAAAATTTACGAAACCCCCTGTTGATCATCGAAATTTGATCAAAATTGGCAATTTTCATTTCGAAACTTGGAAAACTTCATCCATAAATGCAACAATAATTTGAAAAGATCACTAAAATCATTTAACTATGTGCAATAATCAAAAAAGATGGTCAATGTAAGGTGTAATTAGTTACAAGGGAGGAATGTGTAATTTCTAAACTTAATTTTACATATCATATTTTGTCGATTTATTCAATAATTTAAATGGACAATGAGCAAATGAAGGTAATAAATGGACCTGTTTGACAACTTCCTTTCTCACATACTTGTGGTGACTGGGATTTTGGTATAACTGATCAGCAAGTGCTCGAAACTGTGCATTAGCAACTAATTACAAGATATACGATATCCCTCAGAAAAATTAATTACGGAGAGGAGTAAATAAAAATATTCTTAACCAACAAAATTAACGAACAAAATGAAACTAACCTGGCAATTTCCATCCCCCTCCATTTGCAATTCAGCTAAGCCGTATGTGTTCAGCCTGGTCATAGCTAAATGTATGAATGGCATGCCTATTATCGATAAAAATAGTAAAAAAGAAAAAGTAACTATAGAGAAAAGATACGAAACAAAATAAAAGACCTATTAATGTTAGTTCTGCCCGCAAGCAATGTTTTAAAGAAGAAAAAGATGGGAACTTTATGTTGAGAATTGAGAGATATCGCATTAATCAGCACACCTCGTAATTTTCTTTACAATCCCACATGAACTACGCTTGCAAAACGTAATGTTCCCGACACATGTAATCATGATAGATGATTAAATCATAACTTAAAGAATAAAACACAAACAAAAGGAAGTTCAAGAAAATGATTAAAACGTACAAAGAGCTGCACATATGTAGCAAACGAAACGAACATTGAATGCTAAAGTTCTTTAGAAACAATAATTCAAAATTTGAATATCTATCCTGTCTAAGAGCATAAACATTCAAATAATACGATCATTTTATATGGTATCAGAATCAGGCCATCAACGGCCTGCACGTGAAGGGGAGTCGACATATTTAATACCTTTCATGATATACACGACATTTTATTTGTCTTCAAAATTCTAGTGGAGCTTTAGGTATCATGAAATGCAAAAGGTGTGGAGATAAAAGTACAGCACCTCTGAGCGAGCCTGTCGTGGTCTAACGTCGCATCATTTGCATCAGGTATACTCTCAATGATCCTAGGAGTATGCTGCCAATACCGTCAAATTGTCAGTTTACATAATCAGATTGAAGGCTACACATGTTTCATCCATGTAGAAGAATTACAGAAATATAAATTTAATTGCTTTCACTAATATGTTGACTTGGCAAGGAAGAAAATCTATCAAATAGGGAAAAACGTAATCCGTGATAAAAAATTTGGCCGCATGTGCCAAAGCTATTCTCTCAATTCAATTCTAATACACCATGTTCAAACCTTAGCTTCACCATGTCGATTATGACTTCACAACAAACCACAATAAGTTTTACGATCAGGGACAAAGCAAATAAGGGCTGAAAGGAGTAGTTGCCCCCTCAAAATAAAGAAGTGTCCTTCGTATTTTGTTACAATTCAATCTCAACCCCTACAACATATAAAAGCACCAAAACCTTCTTCCCAAAGATGCAAATGTTAAAGGAAGAAAGGCAAAACTCTTTCCTCCAAGAACAATTCAATCTGACCCAAAAAGCGAAAAACCAGCAATTATCATCGACAACACTACCCAAATCAACATCATTATCACACACACACAAATCCTCAAACACGAACTTGAGAAAAAGGAAAGGAATCTTCAAGAATGAAGATCAAACACATACCGGGATCGAATCCAAATGAGAAAGCCTCCTTCCAAGTTTGCCTTCATACCTCAATCTTTCATCCGAAGCTAATATCTCAGCAATCGTATGATCATCCTCTGTATCATTACAGCAACTGCTCAAACTCGAACACGAGCTCGCACTAGCACTAGCACTTGCACTAGCACTTGCATTCCCATATACATTACTCATACTATATGTTCCAATTCAGCTTTATCTCTCCAGAAACCTCAAGATAAATATCAGAAAACAGCAACCCACAAATTCAACTACAAACAAGAAACAGGATCACAATGAATACCAAATCACCACACATCATTGATCATAAATTCCGACAAAACCAGCGCAAAAACGGAATCTTTTCTAATGGGGTAGGATTAAATTGCGTGAAAAGTAATCAAGATCGAAAACCCACAAAGATATCTCGATGAGGAATAAAAGGTGGCCCAAAATAGAAGCTCCCAAAACACAAAAATTAAAAAAAAAAGCGAAATTGAGCATGAAAAGCAACAAAGAAAGGGATGAACTTTGATTACAAGAAAAGAAAACAGAGCTTACCAAATTAGCATATCTGGAGAAGAATGAGGGAAAAAGTGAAATTCAGACATACCTTTGTAACAATGGTAATAATCTTGAAGGTAAAATTCGGGCAAAGGAAGAAGAAAGAAAAGATTTTTATTCAAGGATGGGGTTTGAAGATACGTCATTCGTTTCTCAGCTGGATCACGAAAAATCTAACGATTTTGGTAAACTAACAACGCCTGCAGAAAGCGTGTTTCTTTCGCAGCTTCTTTAACTTGCCCTGCCCGAATCAAATTATGGATATAGATATAGCCTATAGATATAAGGTATCTCTTCTTTGATATTAAATGTGTATTCTTTAGGAAAGATTAGCATTTAGTAATCTTTTTGATTGATTCTAGATTTTCTTTGAAAAACAAATAAACTAATAGCTTGTAAATTGCTAGATAGACATAATATCGATTTACGTTTAAAAATGCTCACAATTCTTCAAGAAAACTAGTCGTGTTTGATATGCACTCCGACGATCGATATTTATACCATGAATAAACAAATACCGAAATTAAATATATAATAGTAATAAAGTTGTTCTGCTTTTTTTTAATTTATAGAGTTGGGTGTAATTTTTTTTCTCATCTTACATCAAATGCTGCACCGGCCTATATATAAAGTTCAAATGAAGATAATTAACAATGTTACCGATATGTTGTGTCATCACATATGGTAGTTTTTTCCACTCGTTTCAGGAAAAAAAAAATACTTTCTAAGGTTAGGCAAGTTAGGTTGATTTTGGGAAGTTTGATTGTGATCTTCGTTGTATTTATTTATGATCAAGTATCATATTTATTTCTATTTTTTTAAGTGACAAATAAATTCTTTGTTTAACATGTAATGTATTTACGATTCAAAAATAAATAGTATTTTATACGATAAAAAGAGAACAGAGTTTCAGTCGGTTAAAGAACAAAATATACGACTTTCCATGCATTGTTGAGCTATATACTTGCTTGCAAATCTCATTAATCTTGTAATTTATTTGGATCTAAGCTTTCATGATATATATAGTGAGCAATCTTTGTTGATGCGAAAGTCATCAAAGTTATGCTTACACAAAATCAACTTACGAAAATGTTGAAACAAACTTACATTACAATATGTTTAACCTATGTAAGACTAAACTAGAATCTAGATGGTCGTCATAATTTGTTTTGATAAGATTTGTTAATACATATAAGAAGCAATAATTAATATCAGTGCGTAATACTGTGTATGTGTACATATGAAACAATCTTGAAAAGGGTGTGCAAATAATTCAATAACAACTTTATAGTGATTAGCATCCCGAAATCATATGTCAATAATCATGACTAGCTATAATTAGGTAACTTCTTTAATAATTAAACAAGTTACGCAAACTGTATACAATAATTTTAATTCATTTGTTAAGATCTTGAATAAATGTGGATAAATTGGCCATTGCTTTAGAGCTTCCTCCCTTCCCAAAGAATTTCTCATTCAACCTCTCAATTCTTTGACTCATTTCTTCATCCTCCACAACTTTCTTAATCCCATCCTCCACCTCCTTAGCATCAAATCCATCGATTTTCACCCCGGTTTTCCATACATTAGCGATGTAAGCGGAGTTCAAAAACTGGTCCCCGGCAATCGGATAGCACAGAAGGGGTACTTTGCATTGTATTGACTCTACCGTCGAATTCCATCCACAGTGTGTGAGATAACAACATACAGCAGGGTGTTGCAACACTTCCACTTGTGGGGCCCACGGGACGATCCTCCCATGGGCGGCCACTCTCTTTGCATACCCAACCGGCAAACCCTGGCGCCACGCATGCCCTAGAACCCAAATAAACGGTCTCTTCAACTTTTCAAGCGTTAGGGCTAAAGTTCTCACTTTTGCTTCTTTAATCGGACTGACCCAACTTCCAAAAGACACATACAGGACCGAACCCTCGCTCTGTGTGTCTAGCCAGTCTAAGCAGCCAGTATCCTCCCTCCAAAGGCTCGGGGAGCTTATCGTGGCAGCCTGCATGACCAGAGGACCGATTTCGAATACTTGTTGCGAGTCATCATGATTATCACTAAACACATCCGATGGATATGATTCCGATAGGCATTCATTGGGAAACGTGTTCGTTAGGAGGCAATTGAGACCCTTTGCTCGATCAAGGGTTCGAGTCCAAAACTTGAACCTTGAGATTCTAGCCGTTTGAGAACCAATGAGCCATGGGAGATCATTTGCGGTCAAGATAGGCTCATAGGAAGCCAACCTCATAGGAGCATTTGGATTAATTGGAAGCCCTACGCCAAAAAGATAATTTTAATATCGTAATTGTGACATCAAATTATTCAAGATTATCACAAAAATATAAGTAAACTAAATGTTATACATAACAATAATATTATAACACATGCACGCACATGTTTGTGCCTGAAATTATCACAGATACATGATAATGCAAATCTCACATTTATGCATTTACATATCTATATTTCTTTTTTTAGGGGACTATGCACGTTGCAAATAATTCTTAAGTCCCTATTACACATGGGCATTAATCCCTCTTGTTTTAAGAAATAAATTAGTTACTCACAGATCTTGATAACATCGAGCACCAATATATTGATATTGACCATATAAGTCTATTACCATATAGTAACAAAAGATAATAATGAATATTAATAAATTGTTTCAACTATTATACTTCATATCTTATTAATTATTATATATAACTACTTTAAGACATAAAATGTGAGATCCTAAGTTTGTGTATATCTGCCTTTGCTAGTCAACGGCTCAATGATCCCAAAATCACACTATATTTGCACGTATATTTCGCCTCTTATTTTGGTTCTTTTTTGTCATAAATTATTTCTTACATTTTCACAATTACGGAAACTCTAGACGTACAGCTCGATTGAACTATTTACACGATAAGTATACTTTTAGAAAAATATATGGTTTTCAAAAATAGATAAGTTCAGACTATGCATACCTTAGATTATTTAACTAATATTATTTCGATGATGTATGTTATATAGTTTCGGAAAATCATTTTTCATCAACTACTATTTATATGTACATTA
>JBBMKE010000011.1:13657640-13678447 GCA_037834125.1 Lippia alba | reverse complement strand
TATATATATTTTGTGTGTGTGTGTACATACCATTTTCAGAGATAACCCCATTCAAGATCAAGTGAGGAATAGCAGCAATAAGACGATAAGTCGCGTGCATGGCCGGCCAAAACCCCGCCGCCGTCACTCCACACCGCCGTGTGATGTCGAAAGCCCACGACGCGAGCACGTCCGCCACCACACACGCAATCCCACCATCACCACAACGACCCTCTTCAAGAATCATCTTGTTAACAAGCTGCTCGAGCGCCGGCGGCATGTTTTCCTCCATAGCCCTCTCGATGGCGAAGAAATCCGGCTTCGTTTCCCCTTCCAAGCCGTCGGCGATGGGAAGGCAGACGATACCATCGCGGCTATCGATCTGCGGAGAGATGCGGCGGTGAATGAACTCCGGTATCAAGACCACCGGCCGGAAACTGAGGTTGGAAAGAAGAGAGGCAAACTTGAGTATCGGGGTGACATGGCCTTGTGCTGGATATGGAATTAGGATTATTATCTTCTTTGTTGTAGTTATCATTTTGTGTGTGATTCTTTGTGCAAAGAGAAATACAATATTGTGTGATAATGTGTTTGATGAAATTGAGGCAAATCTTGGAGGTATATATAATGGTTTGTTTCTTTGAATATACTTTTGAAAAAATTAAAATAGAAGTGATTTTTCAATATATTTATATGCATTTTTATTAAAAGTGAATCAAAAAGAATATGCATTATCAAGCACATGGTTTTGAGAGATGCTGCGATTGGATGAAAAGATTAAGACCTTGTAACTGGTGTAATGTGGATGATCTAATTTCAAAAATAAATGATCAAACACATGGTGTAGTTTAATTGAAGTATTATTTTAATGAATACACTTTAGGAGATTAATTAATATACTATACGTGACTATTAATAATTGTTCTAGAACTTAAATTTATAAGTTTCAAAAGGGTTTTTAGATTAATTATTTAAGTTAGTTTTCAGTTGACTTTTTACCCCTAGTTTTGATTGGCACCATTTGATAGTTTTTAGAACCTTGTAAGATATTAGTAGTTCAATCTTCATAGCTTTTTTTATCCTTAATTGAGGATAATTAAACTTGAAGTTAATAAATTCGATACAACCTAATTAATTCTGTAAAAATTCCTTATATTATGATTCGTTATTTGATTCGTTTGTTTCCTTAACTTTCATGCAAATTTCGATGGCGTAATTTAGTATAGTTCAGAATTGTAATTATAGCTAGCCAACATTGATCGGAAATATACACACACTTGCATATAGATGATTAATAATTAATAAACGTGATTAGGATGCAATGTAAGACATTTAGCTCGAGGGCGGCCGAAATTGCAATTCACATTATAACTATTATGTGGTCCAAAATCAATAAAATTATATAAAAAGAATTCTTATTATTAAAAATACTTTTTTCTTTGTCGCAACAGAAACCTTATTATTAAAAATAATATGCATGGGATTTGCCAAACTATTTTCTATGTGGATGTAGTACGGTAGTGTGGTGTTGTGACAGCCACAAAGAGCACTTTATGCATAATTGTATACGATTTGGTAAAGCAGCTAGTTAGGATCTTGTATAAATAAGTGTTAACATGTGAGGAGCGATGTAGGAATTTTTCCCATTTTTTAATATTGCATGAAACTTTCTTACTATTAATATGATTGGAAAGGAGAAAATATGAATTGGAAAGAGGGATGAATCTTTGCTGCTTTACCACCGAATCGTGGTTCCCAAAATCTTGTACAATGATAACTAGGGTTTACCATATTTTATTTCATATTCACATTTTATTTTATATTATATTTACATGCATACATCATCTATGGTATAGAGATATAAATACAACGATGCATACACAATACAAGATGGATACGGCGATATAGATTACTTCTTGAATTTTTCATTTGAAAAGTAAACGTAACACGATAAAATAATATTTTTAAAAGTATCTATATATCATAACGTGTCACATATATAAATAAACAGCTCCGATTTGGGTATGGCTACATAGGATTGATACTGTTTAGGTTTTGTTGTGAGAGAATACCAAGCCTTTAATGATGCATTTTGAAGAGCTCAAAGCACTAAAGAAACAACTTAAATGGCTCACATGATGTGATTGTGATTTAGTATTTAGTAGAGAAACTTGGTAAAACAGCTAATTAGATTCGTACTTTTTTCCAATATCTATAATCTTCTTTAATTTTCAAATCATATTAAGACTCTCCTATATATATATAGATTAAGCATTTAAGCTACTCTTTTTGTAAATAGTAAGAAAATTTCATGTTACAATTAAACAATTATATGCATAATACTATTTTTAAAATATTTTATAAAATAGCTAGTGTATAATAAACTGTCTATTTGTACATTTTACCATTTGAAATTATAGGTGGAAATTAAAATATCGACTAGTGAAGAAATAATTATTAGAATCATCTAAAACGTGGATCGGTGATGAAATAGTTTTTAGCACTTCCTTTCTATTTTAGTAGATATGCATGTGTATTTTAATTTTAGATTTTCTCCTATATCAATCATATAGAAAAAACGATTTAAATCAGCTAATTTATAATATTAAATCTCAATATCATGAAAAAAATATACACACAGAATTCTGTCAAATTAATTTTTAAATTGTGCTATAATATCAAGTTTTTGAACCAAGTCAAATTTGAAAAATTAATAATAAAATTAAGCAACCTCAATTTGTTAATAAGGACCAGTTTGAAATGTTTTGGTGGCCTTGATAATTTTATAAGTAGAAGTAGTAATTTGAGAATTTTCAATAACGTCGATTGTTCACGTTGATCAGTTTGATTATTTATTTATTTATATTTTATGTCGATCGGTTTGATAAATTATCAATCAAATCATTTAAATTCCAACTAAGTCTCATAAACGGAGGTGTTTGGTAATTTAATAATATTTTGGCTTAGGTCATTAAGACCCAATTATATGAACATGATGAAATTACCAAAGATATAGGCTGAGACTGGTCTTTTTGGGCCTGAATTAGAATGTCTATCCATTTTTAAATTTGATTTATGAAATTTTAATATTTTATAATAATGATAATAATATTGTGCGAGTTTTTGAGCAAGGTTTTCTGGTAGGTACGTGTACAATTGACATAAGGTTGCGTGCTGCATTTTGACGACGGAGTTCATTTCATAAACCATTTTGAATTGACCAATTTTGATTTATTAATTTGAGGCCAAAAAATCATTTCTTGAAAGTAATGTATATCTCTTCAATATTATTTAAGTAAAATAATATTTGTACAAAATACGACATGTGGTCAAATTTTATGATCTTTTTCTCATTATGCTACATCATATGTTAGGATATCGCAATTATACGGTAAACAAAAAGTATTATTGTATCATACAGTATTACATCAAATATAACAACCAGCATATGTATATCTCATGTGATAAATTTTGAATTTATTTTATATGATTTTTTTTATCCATAACTCTATTATTGCGTCCGTATTTGTGGATACTTAAATAACTTCAATATTCCGTGTCCTTTGGTATTAAATTGGACCAACTTAACATTCAACTATATATTATATTTATAATAAATATAAAACGTAAGCGTCTTAACTAACTTTGGATGTTTCGGGTGTCTTTAGACAAAAAGATAAACTTTCATTTACCATGACATAAATATGGATATTATAATTTGAATTTTTCTTTTAAATTTTAAAGAAATATCCAACATAACATGTAAGAGAAACATATTCAAATGAAAATCTTTTATAATACATAATTTTAATCGTTAAAAAGTTGATATATATATATATATATAATCCATATTATAATTTATATGTTGTATTTAATCAATTCCGCAACTTCCCTTGGTTAAATTTTCCATGCATCTCCGCCTTCAAACGCGGTGTCGCCGCCGTGCCGGTTTCTTCCTTCCCTACGTAATCCTACTCAACCACTCCACCTTACCCCACCCCACCCCATATATATATATATATATATAAAACATATATCTCTATGTATAATCTACTCATCTTTCTTCTCTTTTAGCTCCACATATCAACATGAGTAATTATAACCAAAATCAAGGTTAGAAGCTTTCTTTTATTTCATATTTGCTCCTAAAGTTTCCATTTTTTACTCCCATTAAGCCTTCTTTTTAAGTTGATCACGTACATAGTATATGGTATAATATTTAATTTGCTTTTGAAACAGCATATCCGCCGCCGGCCGCCGGCTACCCGGTGGAGCCGGTACAGGGTGGTTACACGGCTCCACCGCCGCCAGGAAATTTTCCAGCGAAGGATTCGCAGCCGGAAAAGACTCACACCCAATCCAGAGGTGATGGATTTTGGAAGGGATGGTTAGTTTACTTTACACCATATTCTTTTAAACTATTTATTTTTTTCATTGTTTTGTATTGGTTAATAAAAATATAAGTAGCATTAATTTAAGTTTATTTTTTTTATGATTAAAAGTCTTAATTAATTAGCTAATTAATGGATGTTTTTTGGTTGCAGTTGTGCTGCTCTGTGTTGCTGCTGTTTGCTAGATGCTTGTTTCTAAGGAATCTGGGAAGAGTAATACATTTAATATTTAAATGTTCACTTTCATAATATTATTATTGAACTTTATATTTCCAAAACAATATTTTTATTGTTGTTCTTTTCACATGTATTTATTTTGTACTATTTGGCATGTATTTGGATTTGGATTCTTGATGTAAAGAAGTTGCTGTTTTGTAATTATTGTGAAATGTGAAATTAGTTTTGTGCATCAACCGCTTGAATATGGTTGAATCGGTTTTGAGTTAGAATTTTTTATAAATTTTATTTTGTCCTAAATTTTATTTCTGAAAATTTAATTTTCTATATATCCATATATACAGTACGAAATACAGACACAATTTGGGCCTTAAATTGTAAAGATTTTTAAGCCTATTAATAACCTTGAGGCACATTGAGATTAATTTGTACCTAACCTTTTAAGGGACTGTTAAGCTCTTTTATACTCGAGTATCATTATGAGGAATTTGGGCTTAATATGGACCCTAATGAGAGATAAAACGTATAGGGCCCATCAAAATTTAGTAAAGCTCAATAAAAGTTCATGAAGTACGTACAAATTCAACTCTGGGTGGATTGAACTCAATTAATCATATTATAAGTGCCCTCATTTACTAATTGATTGATCATACCGACGGAAATTCATAGTAATTATATAATAAAATACTCATTCCCTTATTATATTATTTTGTTCGATTAGTTCCACGGTAGGATTACAATAATTAGATCTATATATATATATATATATAGACATTTATATATTTACATGTCTTATAAGTGGCACAAAAGCATGGCATAAAATCCTCGACTATGAAGAAGTTAATTTACTCAATTATTGAATTCTATACTTTAATATAACGTTATATTTTATAAGAACCAATTATTCAAAAGTACAATTCGACTAAAACAAAACAAAATAAGAAGAATAAATGTCATCTCAAGGTAGTTGGGTTGGCTCCATTATTTAATTTCATTATACAAAGAAAACATATATAAGACACATTGTCACTTTTAATCCCTTTTAGTTTAATTAGTTATTTTAAGTATTATCTAAATCCTTTCGAAATTTGATATTCCTAAATCAAGATTCCAACAATTAATTGGTCAATTTCCATATATCCGTTTCCAAAAGAGGATCCAAAGTATTATTAATCAAGAATTATAAAACATTATCCAATGTCTTCTAATATACAAATGATAAACTTAATAGAATTGTTGTCATATAAAAATAGATAAATATATAATTAATTTTGGCCGACCCGGATGTGCACTAGACGGCCAAATATATATATTAATCGAGAAATAGTTATTAATTTATAGTTAAATAATATATAATGAGAGTCATATCAATATCTTATATTCATGCAAAGAGGAAGGACAAGAAAGATTGAAGATAAATATTACACGAGACCACATTAAAAACAATGTCAACTAATAAACACAAGATGATTCAATTCATGAATCATGAACTTTGACTAGGGCTGTGTTTGGTATAGCAAAAGTGTTGGTCATTGACAAAATCATGCTTTGGAGGACTTTAATCTTAGTTTCCTCAGTTCATATTAGTTATGATTTATTGTAAATATCTCCTTCGAATTTGACCGTTGCCATTATAAAAAATGGTACGAATACGACGATATCAATTTTCAGTAGATACAAAATAATCGTTATTTTTAAGTTCAAATCATCTTAATTCTTTAGAACTCTATGTAATCTACTCCATAACATCTATCGACCGTCTGACATTTTATATTCCATAACTTTAAAAGAATATGTGACATGATTTATCCTTATTTGGAAGTTCCTTTAGTAAATCTATCAAAATACACGATGAGCTAAATAAATACCTTCATTTTCGAGTATGTAGATATGTTAAACGCGAATATAAACTAAAAACAGAGAGATAGACATGGATCAATCTTGAATTCTTTAAACTTCATTTCGTATATTTTTCACAATGGAGACATCCCCATAAGTTTTCATTGGAAACTACGACCAAACACACCTTATAAAAAGTGATTTCTTTTTCTTCTTGTACCCCAACACAAATTGGAACAACATTGTTAGTTTGTTTCTCACATCCACATGCACTCAACACAAGAAACAAACCTCTCTTTCACTATCCCACCCCTCTGTCAATCCCTCCAATACCCCACCCCCCATTATCATTATTGATTCATCATCAAAATTTACTTGATAAAACCAAGAAAATTAAAAAAAAAAAAGATTTCACCACAATCATTTATGCAGCTCAGAAACTTTTTGTCAACTTCTCAATTGAACACTTTCCCCCAAAAGTAGTCCTCCTTTTGATTCCTTCCCCCAAATCCCTATACAACAATCATGCTCCACTCTCTCCTCCACAACTATTCCTCCGCCACCAATAATTCTTCCCCCGCCGCCATGGCCTCCGCCGGAAAACGCCCCGTTGACCTCTCCTCCGCCGCCACCACCCCTTCAGACCCCATCAAGCGCCGCCGCTCTAATCACTCCCCCGATCACGACTACCCGGAGGAGGAGGAGGGCCCGTCAACGGCGGCGGCGGCGCCGCCGCACTCCGCCGAGAGCGACGACTCCGACGCCGCTGGCCTCCGCCTCCTCGGGCTCCTTCTACAATGCGCCGAGTGCGTCGCCATGGACAACCTCGACGACGCCGGCCAGCTCCTCCCGGAGATAGCCGAGCTCTCCTCCCCCTTCGGCTCCTCCGCCGAACGCGTCGGCGCGTACTTCGCAGACGCCCTCTCCTCGCGCGTGATCACCTCCTACCTGGGCACGTACTCCCCCCTCAACCCCATATCCAAAACCCACCACCAGAAAATCCTCAACGCCCTCCAAATCTACAATTCAGTGACCCCTTTGATCAAATTCTCCCATTTCACCGCCAATCAGGCCATCCAGCAAGCCCTCGACGGCGCCGATCACGTCCACGTCATCGATCTCGACATCATGCAGGGGCTTCAATGGCCCGGATTGTTCCATATACTAGCCTCAAAACCGAGAAAGATCAAATCTTTCCGAATCACGGGCCTCGGCCCGTCTATCGAATCGCTGAATTCGACAGGGCAGCGGTTATCCGAGTTCGCCAACGCGCTCAACATCCCTTTCCAATTTCAGCCCCTGGAGGGGAAGATTGGGAATATAAAAGATTTGAATCAATTGGATATCAAGATGGGAGAGACGGTTGTGGTGCATTGGATGCACCATTGCTTGTATGATATCACGGGGAGTGATTTAGGGGCGTTGAGGTTGCTGACTTTGATGAGGCCGAAGCTGATCACGATTGTGGAGCAGGATTTGAGCCACGGGGGGAGCTTCTTGGGCCGGTTCGTGGAGGCGTTGCATTACTACTCGGCGTTGTTCGATGCGTTGGGGGACGGATTGGGCGTGGAGAGTGTGGAGAGGCATATGGTGGAGCAGCAGCTGATTGGGTGTGAGATACGGAACATTGTGGCGGTTGGGGGGCCGAAGAGGACGGGGGAGGTGAAGGTGGAGAGGTGGGGGGATGAGCTTATCCGGGCCGGGTTTAGACCCGTTTCGTTGGCGGGGAATCCGGCTGCGCAGGCGAGTCTTTTGCTTGGGATGTTTCCTTGGCAAGGGTACACTTTGGTGGAGGAGAATGGGTGCTTGAAGTTGGGGTGGAAAGATTTGTCCTTGCTCACCGCCTCGGCTTGGGAACCGTTGGATTAGGTTTGTGAAGTTGGTTTCGAGGGTGGAGATTCGAAAGGGTTGTGATTTTGGATGCGGGCATTGATGAATGTCGATGATGGGGGTAGTCAGAGGCGAAGTTCTTGGATGAATGTGACGAGGTTGGGATGGGGGTCGGGGTTGTTCTTGAAGGCTGAAGGTATTGATGAAGGTGGACATGGATGTGGAAAATGCAGTATTGTGAAGTGAATTGGTGTACTTCACTTGGGTTACTTTCTTGTTATGAGGATATGGTGATCATATTTGTTGATTATGAGATAGATTATTATTCTTTCATCTTTGATGGGGAAATAAAAGGCCTTTCTATGTCGATTGATGCATTTCTTCTATTTTTTACCCATTTTTCGTGTACTGAGTTCTTGAATATAATAATCTTGATAACGAAGATTGGGAAACCAACGAAGAAATGAATTAGAAATGGAGGAAAAAGAAGCATAGATGAGGGAAGAGACTCTTTTAAGTAAAATTGATACAAATGGCATGGTTTGAACATTGATGTTTGAATAGCTTATTAGTTCATCGTGAAATAACAATGATTTCATAACGACGACCATTGTTAGACCGACTTCTACACTTTATAGGTACCAATACCATAATCCAAATTTAAATTCGAAATGAAAACACAATAATTTTAGTGACAACTATCGTAGTTGGATAGAGTTTTGCACCTTACAGAAACTATAATTCAAACTCGAGCTAAAAATATTATTTTGTGAAGTTTCTTGCAATCTCAACAGATGGTACCATGAAGGGACCTCGACTTGGGGACAAATATGGGGATAGTTCATTTGGCATTATAGGTGTGTAAATTGAAGTACATGGGTGAAATCAATGAATAATTATTGAATATTTCCACTACAAACAATCAACCAAAACTTGCTACGTAGAATCCAATGTTTCTCTATATTGTCACTTTTATAAAATTATCACTCTCATAAAAGGTTGTTTCGAGCAAAACTTCTGGAGCTCAAATTAAAGAAAATTATGGGCTAAATTCCAACACAAAATCGAATAACATGCACATGTTTTTGTTTTAAGTCGGACATGTGAATTGTGATTGTCCCATTTATTTAAATATTTATCTTTTTATATTGACTATAACATATGCAGTTGACTATATTAATTAATTAATTAATTAATTTCATTGCTTTATTATATCTTACATCAATGCATTGAAGAATCAACGATAAATACAATTATTTTAAGCTAGGGTTAAATACTCGTCTCATTCTTCTACAACGTTTGCTTTTTCTCCATCTCCGACGTCGCATAGAAGCTAGCAAACTCCGCCGGTGAGCCTTTAAGGTTATTTTGTGCATAAGTATCAATTTCACTAATTCTTTCATTTTGTTGTCAGATGGTCCGCCAATTTTGCTTGCCGTGTTATTGCCAACAAGGGTTAATGTCTTTCCGTTGTGTCGGGAAGAGTGCAAGATTCCCAGGGATACTACTACATATGTCCACTGAAGAACGAGCATCGCCTTTGGTTCATTTAGACTGGCGCTGTTTGGGATGATCGGTATCGCGAGATACAACAATACTTGAGCCCTGAAAATGAGGTACTTCCCTATGTTCCGCAAGCTGATGCTCCCACTTCTTTTACCCAGAAGAATGTCGGCTTCCACGAACGAGAGAGTAAGGATGCAGCCGAATCCAGTCATTCAGCGTTGTCGTTGGTTGGTAATGAAATTTTACTCCCTCAAGCTATTGGAAATGCTTTAGATAAGAATGAGCGTGTTGTGTTTGGATGTTGTCTAGTTACGTTGTTTCTTGTTGCTTGCTTTTTTGTGTTGATATTTGGGTTGCTACTTTATTTGTCTAGGTAAATTAGGCTCGGATACATCTGTTATAAGCTTATTAGGACTGAGTATTGTGAATTTTGTTGCCCCCCTGGCCTGTTGTTGTTTAGCTATGTGGGATGAAATCAAGTTTGATGTAATGAACTATTTGCCTTAACATTAAATAAAATGCGAGTACATAAACCAAACTGAACCTTTTATTTTGATACTTATTTGATGACATCATTTGTGACTTTTGAGCAACTCACGTAGCGTTGACTTTGAAATGCTTCATCCCAGTGGTATTTTCTTGTACCCAACTGAACCCTTTTATTTTGATACTTATTTCTCTTGATCCTTGGACTCTCTTTGGATATCATTTTTCTCTTGTCAGTTTGGACAACGTCTTTTGTCTTTCCTTTGAAGTCCTGACTCTAACTTTTGTTCTCTTCTTTTTTATGATGGACTGATTGTGAAGCTGGATATTTTGATCCCTCACGGATTGCTCCTTTTGATCATCTTTTCCTTTTGTCTTGATTGTAAGTAAACTTGGTCTCTGATACTCTTGAGCTTCTTTTTTTCCTCTATTCTTTAAGAAGCTTTCGGTTGTGCTTATCTTGGAAGAGATTGAGCTGAAAGTTTAAATAATTATTTTTGGTACCAGAAGGCACCAGAGATGTGTTTTTTCCTTTGATCATCTTTACTTTCAACTAATCTTTGTGTGACCCTTCCTTTGGTTTTGTCCTGAACTTTTTTTTTTCAAGATATTGAGCTACAAACTAAACTGTTGATGGTTTTTCAGATCTGCATCAAGAATTTTGAAAAATAAGGAAGATCATAACTTGTTAATCATCAAAACTAAAGACAAAGTAATTAACAGTTATTACCAATGTGCATTCTAGAGAAAACAACCTACTGTGATGTTATTACCAATGTGCATTCTATAGAAAGCAATCTACTGTGATGTTATTACCAATCTGCATTCTAGGGCAGTCTTTAAATTAAACGAAAATATAATGCATTTTTCTATATTCTAAATCTACCTAAATAAGAAAAAAGCATACTACAAGGGCTTTGGGGTTGTTCTAGGGAAGAAAAATGCTAATTTCTTCTTTCTCTTATGTTTAAATTAAACAAAATATGAATGTATTTTTCTATATTCTAAATCTACTTAAATCAGAAAAGAAGAAGCATACAGGGGTCATGGAGTTGTTTTAGGGCAGAAAATGTTAAGTTCTTCATTTTCTTATCTTTAAATTAAACAAAAATATAAATCGACATTCTAAATCTACCTAAATCTATGGAGCTGTTCTAGAGAGAAAATGCAAAAATGTTCTTATCTTTAAATTAAACGAAAATATAAATGCAGTTTTTCTATATTTTAGCTCGACCGCATATATTGGTTTCTCCAGCTTAGAAAGAACACAAGACATACAGAGAAAAGAACACAAGAAGACATACAAATACAAAAGTAATAAAACATTGGAATATTCTTTAATGGTTAAAAAACGATACTCAAAACTAACATGATCTCTCCCTAAATCATGAGAAAAGAAAATGATCACAAATGTTCATCTATTGATTTTTCTAGCTTAGAAAGAACACAAGAAGGCATGCAAAAGTCTGTGGAACACAAAGTATCAAAACATTCGAATCTTTGTTAATGGTTAAAAACTGATACCTCAAAACTAACCTGATCTTTCCCTAAATCATGAGAAAAGAAAATGATCACAAATGTTTATCTCCTTTTCGGAAGAAAAAAAATAGTTATGTTTATCTTGTTGTAGAAGAAAAACTTTCAACCAAAAGTTTTATGAGATTTGAAACACCAAAAACTAAATAAGGTTACCTTGAAAACTTGAGAGAGAGAGAGACGATAGAGGTTACCTCTGGAGAGAGTGTTGGAAAAAAAACGGAACAGTAACGCAGCTGAAATTTAAAGTTTTTCCAACAAAGAGGACCGGACTCACAATAAATTCGTAGGGTTCAAGAACTTAACCAAAGGGGTTTCTTTCTTGACATGTTCTAGCCGCCCAAGAACGCTCTTCATGCGGTAATGACAACCCTCATCACTCGATCGTTTCTTTCTACTTTTATTCCACAAAGTCCTAGATCTAAATCACATGAATGAGCATATTAGTATCATGACATATGTAAAGAAAGAAACAAGAAACAAGATTATAAAAGCAAGATATCGCGAGTTGAAAAATAAAACCTAGCTAACTAAGCTTAACTATCTAGGGCAGTCAGGCTTATGGTGAGTTCCCTATTGAAGGCTTCTTGGAGACGAGTCAGGATATCGTGAAGAGAAGCTTTCTTGCCTCATAGGCAGCTACCCTTTGTTCCAGGTCGTTCACCCTCTTAGCGCAGGTGTTTAGGTTGTTCTTTAAGTTCACCAGTTAGTAGGCACGCTCCTCAAGTCACTGAGTATTGTTCTATGTTGCTCCTCCAACTCAATCAAATAGGCCTCTACCTGCCTCTGCCTTTGCCAAATTTGAGTTTGTTTCGTTGAGAAGAGATGTTTTCTCTCTCAGCTGGGTCTTTAACTCCTCGAGTTCTTGAGCGTGGGAAGACATGGCATCTCTGATTCTGGCGAGCGCATTTCGTATGTCTTGCAACTCCTGCTGAGTGCCCTCCATGTTACCTGAAAAAGATTGAGAAAAAACAAACAAAAACTATCACAGAGAAGACTTCTCCTAATATCGTATTCCCCACAAACTCGTATTTTTTCAATCAGAGTAAGTATTTTTTCAATCGGAGTAAGTCATTGAAAAAATCTTTCCAGCAGCCCTAATATCGTTTGGTCATGATTTCTCCTAATCCCACAAAGCTTCATTGAATCTTTCAAGACTTCTCACTTGAAGCCCTCTAGAGATAGTCCACCAACACGATCACGATCTAATTAGTTAGGATGCTAGTTCTCTAATTAGTGTTTAGGTTTTCTAAGGTTTAATCGTATATTCTTTGAGAAAGGAGATTTGTCCAACACATGGACAAAAAGAATTATCAGCTCTAAAGGGGAGCACGAGCTCCCTTATCCAAATCATTGTAGTCCTTAATATCCAGCCACAAATTCATAATCAGACATCACATGATTGCTGAATCTAAGCTCCTCCAAAGAACATTGATCCATCACCAACATCTCAACACTCTGTCGTTCTATGTCCCCGATAGCCCTAATATACTACCTAAGAGTGTTCATCCCGAAATTAGAAGAACGTTTTTTGGACCTCTACCTTCTTGCCATGGATTAATCTGCGTTAAAAACGATGATTTTGATCCCCCTTTTCTATCTGTATGCAATCCGTACACGAGGATGATCAAACATATCCCAAACTCCTCAGGCATTTGTTTTGGGATTGGTCACGATGCAGTTCGGGATGACTATAAAATCGTGAAACTTTCAAAGGAACTAAAATCGAGATATATTCTTTGAAAATCGGCTCCTGGACAAGGGCTGATGATTTTCCCATGGTCGACATATGTCTAATATTCACTGACAGCTGCGAAAGTGTGTATCTTGATGGTGTAATCCATTGGCTTGCTACAGAAAAGAAGTCGATCTTTTCGTTTGATCTGTCGACGAATAAATACAAACGAATTCCATTACCATAGAGTACGAACTGATAAAAGACTATATTTCTCAGCAAATAAGGTTGGCTGCATTAAGGGGAATACTTTACGTCCTTGTTAATGATTCGAGTGGTCTTATGTTGTGGGGACTGAAGGAGGATTATAGAGATTGGATTAGATTTTTTCAAATTCCCTGGAGTGTATTAAGTGAGCCTAGTCTTCCCTTCTTCAAACTCATTTATGTCTACGAGAATGGTGACTTCTTGATCGGAGCAATAAAGGGAAGGGAGATGGAGATGATCATATGTAAAGAGAGTCAAATCATATTCAGACAGATAACTCCTCATCATCGTGATGTTATTAGGTTTGGAGTTGTTCAAGTGGAAAGCCTGGTATCACTTGGCTGGGATGACAATGCCAAAATTTATCCAAAAAATTAGTTAGATTAGACTGCAATAGCTAAGTTTTTTTTTTATGCTACATATTTTCGTGCAACATTCTTATTATATCCTTTCATGTTACATAGTTTGGTGCAACATTTTGATTATATCTTTTTATGCCTCCTTTTGAGTCGTATTTAGCGTTTATATTATTACTGTTTTATGCGCTTAATAGGTCATTGCTCCATTTGCAATTATCATATTGGAGTCTGAAAAATGAAGTGGAGGAGCGAAATCGAGCATTGAAGTCGTGGTCTGCCGAGATCAACGGTCGTTGATCGTTTCTTGCTTAGAATGATCAACGACCTTTACTCCAGAGGGCTCAACATTGTGATCCTCTTGCAACTCTTGTTTAACTTTGAATTTACGTTTGTTGCACCTTTACATATTTCATAGATTCAAGTCTTCCCCCAAAATACAAATTCATGATTGATTGGAACTTGGAAGACGCATCACTTGCCGGCACAACAAACTAGTTCGGATTCCATCAACGATTATGTGTATTTATATTTTAATTCCGGAATTATACTTCCACTGCTTATAATTCCCAATTGATTGGCCCCATTTATTAAGCTTTGTTATAAGGATTTAAATGTGTCCCATTACAATTTTATGGTGTTAGTGTTGGATGACTGCAATAATATACATAAAAAATCTTCAATGAATCCCTCATTCTACGGAATCTGTCGAACTACATATATAATACTCGGATAGAGTTAAAAACAGCAAATACTATGTGAATGAGGGAAATCGTTTAAGGATGTAAATTTTGCGTATGTTATTTGATTGGTGAAAACAAAATTTATTTTATATCAATTGCATAATAAAGTAAACCTCTTATTAAATTAACTCGTAAAACAATCGAACTTTATAGGCTACAATAATCATAATTATGATCAGACGACACAATAATCATAATTATGATCAGACAAAAGCTCTAATTCTAATTATAATCAGACAAAAGCTCAATTGCTTGGGTGCTTTTCTATGGAGAAGTGTTAGCAAAAACAAAACCATCATGTAGAAGACTTGATTTATGGAATCTCTATGGAGAAGTGTTGGCAAAAACCATCCTGTAGAAGACTTGATCTATGGAATTTCTATGGAGAAGTTTGTACGTAGAAGAATATGATGATTTGTAGAAGATTTTGATTTATGTCAATTTTTCTCAATTTATTGGACGGCAAATGATTAATTCAAAACATCTCATACTCTTTTATATTGTGATATACATTTCATATCTCTCTGTATTATTCAATAATTTTTTTTATCTACCCTAACACCCCTATATACAATAAAAATTGCATAAAAAATCCTATAATTAAACAAAAGAAAATAAAAATAAAAATATCACCAATAACGATACAATAAACCTTGAAAAATGAAACTCGAAATTTACTAATTTGTGAGGGCAAAATAGAGATATTATATTTAAATTATAATGGTATCATCTGACGAACAGTGTGCAAATATATTTAAAACACAAGAGTTTTTTATGTTAATTTTTATAATATAGTTTTTTTTTTCATTTCACTTACATAGGGTATGATGTAAATAAGTCCATATAAAAGGTAAATACAAAGTAATATATAAAAACTTACACAAATAGACTTGTCGTTGTTAGTTGCTACCCCAAATTAATTCGGAATAGGAAAAGAAAAAAGACGAAAAGAAAGTACCCTTTTCATAATAGATGTATCCAATTATTTTGAGAAAAGCTAATATAAAAATAAAAGTTATAAACATTATCCCTTTACATTTGAAACCACACAAAAATAATTGTGCAGCAATGGATGGACTTCAGCAGATAGGTCTTCCTTTGCTGGGAATTGCTGCAGCTGCTGCTCTCACTTTCTATGTTGTTAGCTTTGCTGAGATGAGAGAGGTGATATATATATATATATAAACACATTTATATATAAAAGAATGGTGTAATTCTTTCTTGATTTATGCTGCAGAAATCATTCGCGGAGCTGGAGGAGAGTGACGACAACGGTGGATTCAAGTCATCGATGAGTTCGAGAGAGCGTAGAGCTAGAAGAAAGGCTCAGAAACAATCCAAATCTAATTGACACCTGGTTGCTTAATTAGTTTCTTTTGCCTGAGAAATTAAGTACTGCTGTATTTTTCTGCATCTTCTTGTTTTGTCCATCAATACAGTTTTGCGGAATTATTCATTGTTAGGGCAGTTTTCATCATTCATCCATTCTGACTTCTGAGGAGAAAACGATAGTACTTAATTTTTATAGTAATCTATACATAAATATGCAGACGAGATAGCCTGTTTTGTTTGTAACCAACAAGGGTCATTAAGTGATGATTTACAACTAAACACGATGATTTTATTATCAGCTTTGCTAGAGAGAGGAGATCGGGTTTTATCGCAGCCAAACATTGTTCCGAGCCTTCTAAATTAAAGCCACACATTGATTCTTTTTTTTTTTTGGTAACAAAAGCCACATATTGATATATATCACTTCATCAGAGCAATAAAAAGGATATCTATATATAGTTGATATAATTTAAGCATGCAATCATATAATTTGTCGTTAAAAGCGAAAATCATGTAATTTGATTTTCAATTTAAATAAAAGATCACAAAATAAAATACACAAATAAAGAATTAAATAACATATATAACTTTTGGGAAAATTCACATGACGATCGATATTGTACTTGTACGGTTGAGAACATGGGACGTCACACAAGGAAAGAGAGAGAGAAGAGAATTGTACATGAATACCATTAGAGACGATAACACAACAACATATATTTTTTGTTTTAATTTCACATAATAGAAATTTCATACGTGCTAGATCCATCTAATTCGATGAAGAATGTACTTAAGAATAGAATGAGATTTTTTGATAAATGAGAAATTCAAAATGTTCAGGGATGCAAATGAAGCAATGTCTATACAATACCTGAATTTAATCAAATTCAATTTGAAGGAGTTTGTAGGTTCGTGATCAGGGTTTGACAGAAGAACTTTATAAATTTCTAAAAATTGAAGATACGGACCATGAAATTGAATTTCAATTATTTGCGGAAAGATATCAATTGGTCGAAGTGTTGTGGATGAATCACTCATAAATTCTTCTGAGTTATATATCTCCGCGGGATTAACTTAGAAAACCCGTAGGGATATGCAAGAACAAACAAAGCTTATGAGGTCATGAATTAATCAATACCAATTGTATTATGAGTTGAATTAACGATAAAGCTTTTTATTTGAATTGAAGCCATTGATACCATTGGAGTATTAATTAAATCAATTTTGGATGTATATTGATGATTAATAATTAGTGACAAACAAAATCGAAACAATTAACACTATTTGAATTTTGGGGGTGAGACGTTGGTTGAAGGGAGGGGCCGACGGAGATGGGGTTGGGGGAAAGGGACGCCAGAGGTATTGGTACGAAGAGAGCTGCCGGCGCGATTTCATAACAGCAATTATTGCCGGACCGAATTCTACACTTTATTGCTACCGTAATTCAAATTCAAACTCGAAGTGAAAACAATATAATATAATTGTAACAATGACCGTCACTGTTGGGTAGAGTTTTGCACCTTATTGAAAAATTGAAATCATAACTTGAATTCGGGGTAGAAATATTATTTTACGAAGAAGGGACACCACAAGAAACCTCAAAAGATGGTTCCATGAAGGGACCTCTTGACCTGGGGACAGATATGGGGATGGTCATCTGACATTATAGTTAAAGGAGTGTAAATTGAAGTATAAGGCTGAAATCAATGAATAAATATTATTGAATATTTGCACTATAGACAATCAGCGACAAGTTGCTACGTAGAATCCAATGTTTCTCTATATCCATTACAAAATTATCACTCTCATAAATGGTTGTTTCGAGCAAAACTTGTATAACTCAAATTAAAGAAAATTATGGGCTAAATTCCAACTAGAATTACATCGAATAATACTCTCTCACATGGTAGAAGGCATGCTTTTTTACTTGGTTACATTAAATATTACATCTCAAAAGTTGAACATGATATATCGATTATATTAACTAATTTCGTTGCTTTATTCAACCTTACATCAAATGTCACCAAATCAACGACAAAGACGATTAAGTACACGTAAACTCACAAAATCAACAACTAGCTAAATACAAATAACAACCTTGAATAGACCAATAGTAATATTTCTCCGTTTTTTCTTCCCTCCCAAAACTTACCAGTCAGGATTCAAATGAGAAAACCAATTTCCCGACTATGATAAAGAAACCCAATTAAATAAAACGCAATACAAAACAAGCTTCTTATGTGCTTTGTATAAATGACAAACTAATTGTAAGCCAACCGGAAAAGATAAAATCAAAATCTTAAAAAGAAAAAAAGAACTCAAGATCGGAGGCCAAACCCAGAGCTCGTATCTTTTTCCTTGAATAATTGAAACGAGTCATGGGGAAAGCTTCTTGGACCTTTTTGGTGGAGGAGAATGGGTGCTTGAAGTTGGGGTGGAAAGATTTGTCCTTGCTCACCGCCTCGGCTTGGGAACCATTGATTAGCTAGGTTTCGAGGGTGGAGACGAGAGGGCTGTGATTCGGATGTGGACATTGATGAATGTCGACGATGGGGGCCGGTATACTAAATCGGAGTTCTAGGATAAAAATCGCGAGATTGAGGTTGGGGGTTGAAGAATATAACCAGCAATGACATGCAAGTTGAAATGTGTTAACAATGGTGTATTTCTTGTTGGTTATGTGGGAGTTTCCAGATGATATTTTTCCGAGTAGTATGAATTAGATTGTTGTGTATGATTTGGAGTACGTGGAACTGAAAGAACCTTTGATGTTTTTGAAGATCATTGTGCATTTTGCTTTAGTGAGTGGCCCCAAATCGATATGTTAATAAAACACAAACAAACAAATATATATATACATGCAATCATGTTACTCTACGAGCAACTGCATGCAGATCGTGTTAGTATAGTAGATGTGAAATGTTACTAATTTCATAAAACATGAAAGCTTAAGGGTCAATTTCAACGGACTCATTTCTTCATCCTCCACCTCCATAGCATCAAATCAATCCATATTCACCCTATTTTCCATAATTTGACGATGTAAGTTGAGTTCAAACATTGGTCACCCGCGATCCGGCCGATAGCACGGGAGGGATTTCCTGCACTGAATTACGTACTGCTTCCATTGTCGAATTCCACCCGCAATGCGTGACATATATAACACCCAACGGCAGGGTGTCACAGCCTAGCTACATGACCAATGGACCAAATTTCGAATAACTATTCACTCCATAACCCTCTAGATGGTGAAGAAATTTGGCTACGTTTCTCCACCCAATCCGGCAGCGATGGGCAGTCGCTTTGTGGAGAGTTGCGGTGGTGAATGAACTCCGGTCCGGCGTCACAACCACTGGTCGGAAACCGAGATTGGAAAGGAGGGAGGCTAACTTGAGCATCGGGTGACATGGCCTTGTGTTGGATATGGAATTAGGATTAGAGAAAATTGCAGTCTATATCTTTCTCATTTTTAATACCATAGTTTTTAAAAGCAATAATTTTAATCTCATACTATTGAACTTTTATCATTTTGAGGACTTCTCTTAGTGTAGCCAACAATATTTATATATATACATATATCGTGTTTGATGATTAATATTATTAAACATGATTACGATTTAGTATAAGATATTTAGTCCGGATTGCAATTCACATTACTATTATTATGTGGTCCAAAGACGAAAATCATTAAAATTATATTAAAGTTAATTAATAATTATTATTAAAATTAAATGAATATGTGGCTTTTGCCTAACTATTTCTATGTGAATGTAGTATGATAATGTGGTCAACACAGGCAAATAAATTAAAAGGAACAAATTGTAGCGACATAAATCTGTTTACGAATAATCTTAGTTTACTGCAGTGGATCAATAGATTTATTTGAATGAATACACACTTCCAAAGAATATGCTCTTTTTCCTCTCAAATCTCGAATGGTTCCTTGTGTGAGATATATCAAAAAGACGGCCAAATAGAGCTTATAAAATCCCACAATATTCACCAAAATATTGGAATACTAAAACCAAATTAATGTTGCCTAGGTAAAATTAAAGTTTGTTTATCAAAGTTATTAAAGATTAAAGATGGACTTTTGAGATATATAATTCACATAATTTAATATATTACTAGGTTTCTAAATAGCCAATTTTAACTTAATTGTACGAGAGAAAATAAAAAACCGCTACTGGTCGAATAAAAGTTAAAAGTTGTTGGTGGTTGAAATCACTTTTAAAGTTTTCAGTCATAGGAGTTGTCTTCTTTTCTCGTCAGTGATTATACTACTTTCTTTCCCTTAAAAAAGTTTTCCTATGGGAATTTCTACTTTGTTGATTGAAAATTTTGCTGTGAAAATTTCTAATTTAATAATATAGTAGTTGCAGCTAGATTTAAAGCTCAATATAGCTCAAAAAATATTGGATTGACATATAGCTCAAAAATATTGAATTGGGATGTATAGCTCAAAAATATTGAATTGAGTTAAATAGCTATGCGTTGATTACAAAAGAGTACTAATTGGCATTAATACGTGCAATTTTTGTGATAATGCGTTTGTTTCATTGGCATTTTTAAATATTTCAAATATTGCAGGTGAATTAGAATAATAAGGCCTGTTCTTTTTTTGTTTTGTTGACCTTGCTAAGTAAAAACAGAAGGGGACAAATCACTAAAAAAGAGAAATCACTATTTA
>JBBMKE010000011.1:13637747-13650285 GCA_037834125.1 Lippia alba | reverse complement strand
GAGGAGGCAGAAAAAGAGGAGTGAAGCACGCGCTAGAGAGAGAAAAAGGGGTACGAGCGAGTGAGAGAAACTGTGGAAGAAGGGCGAGTGGAAATCAAATTTCGGAAACCCTAATCTCCCAATTTTGGGGGAAATTTCATCGACTCGCCCAAACCATCGCGTGGATTTGCAGTTCTGAAGATCCAACTATACAAACAACACTATAAAATTACAGGTACTACCCCTTCTCCTCTTTCCTGTTTCTTTCGTATATAATTCATTCATTTCGACTTGTCTTTGCTAATTCATCAACGGAAAAATCTGTTCTTTTCTGCAAAGAGAATTCATGCTGCTTTCCTCGTGTTTCTATGGGGTTTTGTTTGTTTGTTTTTCTTTTTACTGTGTGAATTAGTTTGCGGGTTTTCACTTTTTGGCTTTTTTTCTTCTTTCTTATTTGGGTTTGAGGACTTTTGCGTGTTATTGTAGCTGAAATATGTCATTTTTAATTTCCAAATATGTGGTGGCAACTGTTTTTATCTTTTCTTTTTCTTTTTTTCTGGGATTTTTTCCCCGAAGGAATGCAGTTCCAAATTTGTTTGTATGGATTCTGGGTGAAAGGGTTTCCTTGTTTATATTTTGAGATAAACGGTTTGTATGAGTGGTAATTGCACACCCTGAGATGTCTGCTATGTTCCCTTGTGTGAGTTCCTTGAAGAGAGAAGAGTATACTGTATCTACTGGCAGTATACCTCCTGATATTTTTCTCCTTCGTGGTTCCTTGTCATGTCAACATTTTGATTTTGGTATATGCATGCGATGCGTGCACATAATGGTGATTGTGGTAACGGAGTTGTTGATTGCGGTGGTGGTTGTATGAGAAACAACTAATGAAGAGAAGTAAAAGGCAAAAGCAGGGGAACAGGAGAGAAAGGCAAGAAAGAAAGCTAAATTTGATTAATGCCAAAAGGGAAATTTGAGAAGGAAATTCGATGATATCATAATTTTCTATTCAGAATGGAATGATACTGGATTGAGATACTTGTGTTGTAATATGAGATCATGCCCAAACCAGCTCCAGTTATATAAAATCAAACGATTACATCTAACTTTATGCCCTTATTGCTGCATAGGAGCTTAAATTCATGTTTAACTTTTTCAGGTTCTGACGGCCATGGATATTGATCTTAGGTTGCCTTCTGGAGAACATGATAAAGAAGTAGAGGAGCAGCCCCGTGTAATTGCGAACATGCTAGAAGGTGAAGAAAAGCCTCTCAGCATTGATGGAGTTAGTGAAAGTGGAGGAGAACTTGTGGAAAAACTACACGTCGAAGATGGAGAAGACATGAATTCTCCCCTACATGAAATAGATTTTAGGGATGTGACAATCCTTGAACCACTCCCGGGAATGGAGTTTGGGTCCCATGGAGATGCCTATGCTTTCTATCAAGAATATGCTAGGTCTGTGGGTTTTAATACAGCAATCCAAAACAGTCGCCGTTCAAAAACATCAAGAGAATTCATTGATGCCAAATTTGCTTGCTCTAGATATGGGACAAAGAGGGAATATGAAAAATCTTTAAACCGTCCACGTAGCAGACAAGGATCCAATCAGGATGCAGAAAATGCTACAGGGAGACGAGCTTGTTCAAAGACAGATTGTAAAGCAAGCATGCATGTTAAGAGAAAATCTGATGGGAAATGGATAATACATCGATTTGAAAAAGAGCATAACCATGAATTGTTACCAGCACAAGCTGTGAGTGAACAAACGAGAAGAATGTATGCTGCAATGGCTAGACAGTTTGCTGAGTATAAAAGTGCTGTTGGTCTTAAACATGACTCAAGAAGCCAATTTGAGAAGGGAAGGAATATGGCTATGGATGTGGGAGAGACAAATGTTTTGCTCGAGTTTTTTGTTCAGATGCAGAGTTTGAATTCCAACTTCTTTTATGCTGTAGATATTGGTGAGGATCAACGGATGAAAAACCTTTTGTGGATTGATGCGAAAAGCAGGCACGATTATGCCAGTTTTAGTGATGTTGTGTCTTTTGATACTTTCTATGTTAGGAACAAGTATAAAATGCCGCTAGCTCTTTTTGTTGGGGTCAACCAACACTATCAGTTCCTGCTTCTTGGATGTGCTTTGCTTTCTGATGAAAGTGGGCCCACATTTTCATGGGTCATGCAAACTTGGTTGAAAGCAATGGGCGGTCAAGCTCCAAAAATCATAATCACTGATCAGGAAAAGGATATCGCGTCCGTAATTTCTGATGTTTTTCCATCCACCCGTCATTTTTTCAATCTGTGGAGCATTATGGGGAAAGTTCAAGAAACATTGAATCACGTAATCAAACAGAATGAGGTTTTCATGACTGAATTTGGAAACTGCGTTTATCGGTCATGGAATGATGACGAGTTTGAAAAAGGGTGGCATAAGCTCGTGGAGAGATTTGTGCTAAAAGAGAACGAATTGGTCCAATCATTGTATGAAGACCGTGAGAAATGGGTCCCAAATTTTTTGAAAGATGGATTTTTTGCTGGGATGTCAACAGGACAACGGTCAGAGAGTGTGAACTCCTTTTTTGATAAGTATGTGCACAAGAAGACCACTGTTCAAGAATTCATAAAACAATATGAATCAATTCTACACGATCGTTATGAAGAAGAAGCTAAAGCATCTTCTGATACATGGAACAAACAACCTGCTTTGAAATCCCCTTCACCATTTGAGAAGCATGTGGCCGGGCTTTATACTCATGCCGTGTTTAAGAAATTTCAACTTGAAGTTTTGGGTGCAGTAGCTTGTATTCCTAAGAGGGAAGAACAAGTGGATTCAACCATTACATTTAAAGTTCAAGATTTTGACAGAAATCAAGAATTCATTGTCACATTGAACGAATTGAAATCTGAAGTTTCCTGCATCTGCCGTTTGTTTGAATTTAAAGGCTTTCTTTGTAGGCATGCATTGATTGTTCTTCAAATATGTGGAATTTCCACTATCCCATCTCACTATATTTTGAAAAGGTGGACTAAAGATGCTAAGAGCAGATACTCAATGGGAGAAGGGTCTGAAAATGCACAGTCGAGGCTGCAAAGGTATAACGATCTTTGTCAAAGGGCAATAAAATTGGGCGAAGAAGGGTCATTATCGCAAGAGAGTTATAATCTGACGCTTCGTGCACTTGATGATGCTTTCGAGAATTGTCTGAATGCAAATAATTCTAATAAGCTTCTTTTAGAAGCTGGACCTTCTGCCTCTCCTGGTATTCTCTGCATCGAAGAGGATATGCATAGTGGAAATTTGAACAAGACAAATAAGAAGAAGAATCCCACTAAGAAAAGAAAGGTTTTTGACTTTTGTGAATCTAAAGCGATGCGTTTTCTTCTCTCTCTTTCTTTGCTCTAATTAAAAAGAAAAAAAATAAACTCTGCTATGTCATCTATTTTGCAGGGAAATATGGAGCAAGATGTGATGACGGTTGGCACACCAGAAAGCTTGCAACAAATGGTTTGTCGTTTTGATTTTCAGATTTATCTACTGCAATAATTATACCCAAAGTTCTGTCTGACCTGAAATTGGAAAATTTGTATATTTAGCTGATATTCTAAATCAATTTTTGGTTTTATGTGAAGGAGAAACTGAATTCCCGACCGGTCAACCTTGATGGATTTTTTGGTCCTCAACAAGGTGTTCAAGGAATGGTAAGGAATTTACTAATTTAACCAAACTCATGTAACAAGATTGATGTTTGAATTGTCTGTTCGAATAACTCAATGCTTGTCTTGTCTTGTCTTTGGAAGGTGCAATTGAATTTAATGGCTCCCACAAGGGATAATTACTACGGAAACCAGCAAACGATCCAGGGACTAGTATGTCAATTTCTTTATGAAATAATTATAATTATAAATACTACAAATATTAGTAGACTTATTCTTATAAGTATTACTTCGATAATGGAAGTCCTGACATTATGTTCTTCTGTATGTAGGGCCAGCTGAATTCTATTGCACCAACCCATGATGGCTATTACGGCACTCAACCAGCCATGCACGGATTGGTATTATGTTTTCATGTAGCTCCTCTATTTATTATTATCCTCTGTGATCATATTTAATTTGCAGAAGATTTCCATGTTTTTATTTTCTAGGGGCAAATGGATTTTTTCCGCACTCCGAGTTTTGGCTATAGCATTCGGGTTAGTTCGCCAAGATTTGCAAAGTTAGATTATGTTATCGTTCTTCTAACTAATCGGGATCTTGGTTATCTTGTCATTAGCAGGAGGACCCCAATGTTAGATCTGCCCAACTGCATCACGATGACGCTCCGAGACATGCTTGAGAACAATCTACTTGACGTTTCAGGTATGCGTATAGATAGTTAATTACACTTAGACCCCCTCAGAAGATCCAATTGTTGCATTTGGCTCCTGTGATTTCGAAAACATTTTCAATTTGCTGTGGTTTTGACATGCAAACTGACATATATCAAATTGTACTGCAGAAGAGAGTGGAGGGCGGATTTGTCCAATGGCTAAATGTTAATATGGATGCCAATAGAAGATGGCTAAGGGGAGTATCGTTTGACTAGACTGTACAGCAAAATCGATGTTATGGTTTACCTGTTGTAGCTGATGGTAGTAAGTGTATCTGTAGTTATTTTACTGTAATGAACGAACCGTGTGAAAAGTGAGAGGAACTTGTCGAAGTATGATCATCATTTAGTTGTATGGCAGCCATGGCTCTTGGTGCTGTTGTTAACTAGAAGATGTATAGTGCAAGAAATAGGAATAAGTGATACTCTACCTGTTTCTTGCGCCGGATTTTGTGTAAAAAATGTTGCCCGGGTTAAATCTTTAACGTTAATCATTTTACGCACCTCATTCTTTGACTCGTTTAGCACTTTGATACGCGTATTCTGAAAGCTTATAAATCAGTGCCCAACCGTTGTAAACTTGCGTCATTGGTCCACTGTTTAAACTTTGATGGAATCTTACAGAATATTTTGTTTGAGTGAAAGCACACTCTTTTGTTAAGGGCAAAACAGAACAATCACGCAACTATCATTGATAGTGAGATCTTACAGATGAATTAATAAGGTGCGATAAATTTGAGAAATCCTCAGAATGCAAGAGTAATAACTCCCATCACTTTTCATACAACATGAGAAACTCAACTTTACAATTTCAAACTTCCATATTCTTACAATTAAACCCTTATACCTCAACTTCTACACTTGATGAGAGCCTAATGCATTATATTCATATTTTCCAGATCTAATTCAGCAACAAAAAACAACAATTACAACAATTGACGGATTAATTAACAGTCGACTGATGACCTCTTCGTTATTTGGCACCACAGTCCATTCTTGGTGTGGATAGTTGCTCCTGTAACTAATTCTACAGACTCGGGAGATCCTCGAAGATTCACATCAAACTTCTGCAACAACATTACCAGTGCGATAGTCGACTCCATGAGGGCAAATTGGTCACCGACGCACTTTCTTGGGCCCCCTCCAAAGGGCAAGAAGGCAAAATCCGATATAACCTATTGCAACGACAAATACATGCATTGGAGAAAGTCGTGTAAACAAGAAATGTCAAGTTAAATTTTCGACGTTGTAATTCTAGCATGATGTTATTGCGGTCATATATTTAAATTATATCGATCGGCAATGTCAAAGACAAAACAGGGCATTCATAAAAAATTAGAGACGACACCATCAAAATTCATCAATCCACGTGTTTTAAATTCTTTAATATGGGGAGTTTTTGTAATTTCTCAAACCTCAAGGGAAGTTAGAGTAATTACGCCATACCCTTAACAAAAACTTTTAGGTTGAGAGGATTTATTTTATTATCATTTATTATTGAAAATGAATACTATAACAATTACCTCATTTGGGTATAGTGCTCCCGGGCTACGAGATGGATCAAAGCCGGACCAACCATCAATTTCACTAGCCTTTTGCACTTGAAACCTCTCGGGCCGAAACTCATTGGGGTCGTCCCAGAAATATGGAGATCTATGGAGATTATATACCTAATAGAAGCTCAAATAATTAGTTAACAGATATTAAACTTTGACAAACTTGCAACAACTTTAATCTTAGGCTTGTTTCACCTTCTATAATATTTACAAGAAAATGCCCCGTCTGCGATAATAGTTAGAAAAAAAACTAGCATGGAAAAAAGGATGTACCGAAACAAATAAATCAGTGCCAGCAGGGATCGTGTAGCCATCTTTGTCACCATTAAAACCACCTGCAGTACAAGAAAATTTCATAATGTCAACCTCATATTGTTGTATTTTATGCATATACATATCAAGCTAAAAAAAAGGAAAGGAAGAAACACTGACATTATTGTAAAGATTAACTCACAACAAAATATTATTTGTCTTCATAGTTATATTGATTGAGAGCTTACCTGGTAACCTATCTGATTTCAGGGACCGTCTAATAAGCAAAGGGGGCTGTGGATACAAACGTAGAGATTCCACGACGATAAGTCGCACGTACCTGAGTGAGAAATGGATAATCAAATGAAACAATTACAAAATGTCAAAACATTTGAAGAAATCGAGTTATTCAAGGTTGAATGTGTATAGTAACCTACTCAAGTTTTTTTATTGTTTCGAATGTTGGTTGCTTCTGTCCAAGCACTGAATCAATCTCAGCCTGCGCTTTCTTCATTTTGGAGGGATGCTGCATCGTATAAATTAATTCTTTTATTTACACCTCAAAGTATTACAAAAATTTAATTTGACAATTTCAAACACAGGTTAGAGCAAAAATACCATACTTGTGCAAGAAGGTAAACGGCCCATGTAAGAACAGCTGCGGTCGTTTCATGTCCAGCTATAAGCATCGTCATCAAATCATCTCTTAGCTATTCACAAAGAGCACGAAAAGACAAGAATAACCACAAAGAACCTCAAATGGTAATGGTGAATTAGCCAGGAAATATATTAAATATTTAATCATTTAAACAAATGCATAGGTTAGGTATCTTGAAATAGTTTACCTGACGATCATCGGCATCTACTCCCCTCATGTCAACTAAAAAACGCAAGAGACTTGCATCCTGTAAACTTTTCAGTTACGGTCCCAAATCTCAAATTTTCAGTGTTTCCAAAGATCTGCAATTATTGTAACCTTTCGAAAGTCGAAAATATCAAAAGTTGGTCATATTTTCAAGCAACTGATGCATCATACCTTGATATTTAAATAGTCCCTTTGTTGCAACTTCTCAACATCAGCTTCCTACGGCAAAATACGAGGAAATAAGCACCTCAACTGAAATCCCAGCTCAGATTCTATATACAAAACAAAATACATTATATATTTACGTATTATATCTCACCTCTCGTGTCTCTTTTGCATTTTTTATCAGACCATCGAGACAATCATTGATGACTTTAAGGTCATTTTGGAATTTTATTTGGCGAGGAACGAGCCATTTTGCCAAAGGGATCTTCCAGTAAGGAATGTAGAATGTTGAACGATGCTCAGCTTCAAAAAGTGTGCCGTATACAGCCTGCATGAGAATTTGCAGAAAAAGGAAAACAATTGGTTTGCAATTATATTCAGAAAATGAATAAGATTGAAAATGTAGCCTAAATGCAAAATAAATTGCAATAATACAGCTTACTCCCCTCCAATCGTATAAAATAACACAAATATACCCTTTGGGTTTTAAAATTACACAGACCTCCCTGTAACCTATCTCCACTTTAGTTATCAGACATAAAAGAGTAATTCAAACTTTCAGTGTACTTTTCAGATAAAAATTTTTAATTTGAACTCCACATACACATACCTTAATCACTGGAGATTCTTTTGTAACAGAACCAAAGTCATAATTAAAAACACCAAGACCGATTATATCAAGTGCCAAACTAGAAAATTCAGCTTCGAGATCCAACTCTATTCTTTTCTCCACGCTAGAAGGTTCTGCATCAAGAAGCTTTTCGAATTTTGTTGTCATTCTCGCGGAGCAGTCAGTGAATACTTTGGCCATTGCTTCCAAGTAAAGTGAGTGGAATCCCGGAGCAATAACTGCATTTAACAAAAAAGAGAAAAAAGATAAAAGGTCTGGTTCAATATCCAACTATCACAAATTTACGGTGATATATAGTAGCTCACCTCTTCTCCTTTGTTTCCATGTGTCGAGGTCAGCAGGTATGAGTCCTTTGCCCATAATTGGCTCCAATATATCAGCAAGAACACCCTAAATAAAATCAATGAAACATCCTATCTTCATAAAAGTTGTAATTTTTCTAATTCAAATATGAACCCTATAATTCTCCCTCCAAGTTTTATTGTTTCAAAACCAAACCAATTTCTGTAATACTTATCATCATTGAAACATAAAGATCATATAACAATATAAAACATGGCTTTTTCCTGCATTCAACATAAAAAATAAAAGACATACCTTGTCATAGGCAAATGCATTTTCACGAAGAATATGTCTTGCTACAATGGGATCTGAGATGACAACAAACGCTTTCGGCCCAAAAGCAAGTTTATATACGGAGCCATGCTGATAAAATCCAACCAAAGCAAAGTGAACAATTAGCAGCAAAAGAAAATCAACATACTATATACTTTCTTATGAAACTATCCATATAGCCCGCATCGCGTATACCTCTATGAACCAATCATAAAGCGAGAAGAAAAGAGGTTTGCCGAAAAGATCCGAAACAGCACCTTCAGCAATAGGCATGGATCCCATCTTTCCTCCACTCAATAAATTAGTAAGGAGATTACTTGCATTGTCAAATAAGTTCATTGATTTCGCTGTTTTCGCTTCATCAGTACTCGTAGATGACTGGCATCTACAATTCAGTACAAGATATCATAACCAAACGGAAATCGAACACGTCCCTTATCAAACTTTATCAACATTTCGGAACAAGAAATAAGAAATGAATGACGAATTAGTAAAAAGATTATCCACTAATTCATAAGAAAATTGAATTCCTGCAATTAGCATCAGTAAAATTTCAATTACACAGATATCAACACCTCTTTCACAAATCTATCTCCATGAATCCAGCTGAAAACACCCAAACCATCTAGAAAGACTCAATCTTGATTCCACAATATTGATTAAGAACGACTTTAAACAAATGGGCAGTTGCGAAATCCCCATTAATGGCAAGAAAACTCGAATTAAATTCAAATTAACCTCAGAAAATCATGCTCGAACAAATACCTGATTGAAGACCCTTTTGGCTTATATCTCAGTATTGGAGTAGCTGAAGAAGAAGGTACTCTGGAGGAGTAAATATCACAGGAACGATGCACAATAGGAGAAGAATAGTTGGTGCAGCTACTCACAGTCACAGCAGACGCCATAGCTGAAACTCAAGCTACTCTGTGTGTGTATGTGTGTGTGTTTTTCTTGACAATTTATTTTGGTGGGAAGTGGAGGAAAAAGGGAAGATCCCACGAACAAAAAGATGGGAAATTTCTTTTATTGATCCATTATTCAAACATTTTCTGAGCAGACTCTGGTTTGTCATCCATATATAGATGATAATATATACTAACACTAGTGATGTGCATATACACGCGTTGGCAATCCTTTGTATCGTATTGTCAGCAATTCCAGTTTTTATGAGTTGAGCACTTTGTTAAGTTATATATATAATACTAAATAGTGAAATACGCTATGTTAACTTGATTAAAGGAGTAAAGGTCTCGAATTCGAGTTTTTAAAAATACACGATTATCTTTAATAGAGAGAATTTTATGCTCTAAATAATTCGTTCGGCCAGAACATTATATAATAGGACATATTACAAAGTACTTTTTTAGGCCAATTAATTATTTCATTCTTAAAATTAAGATTTTTAGGACTCCTCTTAAAGCATGAATATATAATGACGGACATTATGATTCTGTCTTTACTAATCTAGAATTTATGTAGATACTTTCATGAGAGGGATTTCCTTAAAGAAAATTAATTTAATAAAAGAAAAGATAATAGGAAAAAAGTACTCTTTTTTCTTTTTTAAGATCAGCCACACAACCAAACTATAAAGACTCATAAGCAACTAAATCATAAACAAACAAATGAATATCAAATGCACTTATGCAGACCGAAACTACATATCTAGCTAATTTGTGGGATATTCTATTAGCGCTACACTTAATAGACGAGAAACGAAACATCCTCAAACAAAGGGAGGATAGAAGGAAAAAAGTGTTTAAAGTACATTAATACAATAAATTACAAAAGCCAACAAACTAGGCCTAAAAGATTAAGTTTTGACGGCCTAATTAGGAGTGAGACCATTACCTAGGAATTGTGTGGCCCAAATCAACTTAGGAAGCCCAAGCACTGGGGACCACGGTCTAAGAAAAGATTTTCTAAGCATAGGAAAGAAAGAAAAAGCCCGTGGAATGGTCCATAACTCAACGGGCTGCTAACGAATTCTAAAGGACTCTTTCATTGGTCCATAACTCCATATTCACTTTGAGGTTTTATATATAAAAAATAATATATTTTTACTGTATATATGGATATATACAATGTGTGTATATCTATAATATATTTATTTATTCATTTAAGTATTAAACTTGAGATTAGAAAGGGAAGTTATTATTATTATTATATTGGGCATGCATATCAATTGATGGACTAAGTCAATATCTTGCATGTTGAAAAGTAAAATGATGAGTTTATGAATGATGTCATACGTTTTCAAAGGGATAAGTTGCTTCCTCGAAGCAACACGCCTCACTTGCTTCCAGAAACCCCACCAAACAATTCTTTATTTTCGATATATTTATAATTTAAACTCGACTCGATCAAACTCAAAATAATTAAATAACATTCATTTCTAAATTCATTATTATATATTTTTATCGATTCATTTTTTTTTGTCAGACACGAGTCGATTGACGGTGCTCGCATAAATTCGAAATTAACTCAAATCAAATTTCATTAGATACTCAATTAATTATATGACAAGTGTATCATACTCGCTATTCTGAGTTAGGATAAGAATGACATTACCCCGTACACAAAATATATTAAACAAAAACTGAATAAGAAAAAGCAAATGGAAAACTGAAAATGACCAAGACTTTAGAGTCCTCCACTAGCTATATAAATACTTGGACATCAATTACACTATAAACCTTTATAATTCTCTCATCTTTTCCATATTTCCATTTCTTCATAATCTATAGAGAGAGGAGAAGAGAAGGTGAAAGAGAGAGCTTAACAATTTACGAAGAGCTATCACTTTATGGCTATTAGCCAAATCATGTCAAACCCTAGTCCTAGTGATTGGCTATCACAACCTTATCAATCTGATTTTTCCATCGCCACCCAATCCGAAACACTTCCGGCCACCGTGACTTCCTCCGGCGCCACCACCACCTCTGCCGCCGCCGCAAGAAACACTATCAACAACAATCTAAGCCCCGATCAAGGCCGGATATCGAAACCCCTCCGGCGCCGGGCCCGGGCGTCGCGCCGCACCCCCACAACCCTACTCAGCACGGACACCACCAACTTTAGGGCCATGGTGCAGCATTTCACTGGCGGGGGGCCCATGGCTGCCCCCGCCAGGCCTAACGCCGCCGCGGCCATCAACTTCTCGGCGTCCCAGCTCATGATGGGACCCGCGAACGCTGCGGCTGCGGCGGGAGGGTTCCGTATGCAGTATCCTGGCCATCAGCAGCAACAACAGCACATGTTTGTGATAGATCACAACGTGCATGCACACGGCGGCGGCGGCGAGGCTGCAGCGGCAAGGGGGCCGCGGGCGGCGGCGGAGAATCAGAATTACGGCAACTACATGCTGTGAAGATTGAACCTAACTTACTGATGAGGATTGGTGTTTGCAGCTGTAAATTCTTTCTTCTTTTTCACACATGACAAATCGTTGTTAATTAGGTTTGGTAGGAATATTGTTGTTGTTTCTTGCTTTTTGGTCAAGGTTTACTGCCTAATTCTTTATTGTTGGGCAATTTTATTTCTTTTTTCACTTTTTTTTGGGTTAATTAATTTATAATTAGCGTGGTTTGTACTTTGTAGCGGGAAAAAACAATAATATGAATGTTTATTTATTTTAATTTCGTGATTATAATTTGGAGCAAATAGTTAAACTAATTAATATTGACTATGTATGGGATTGAAGGATAATTGTATTCATTATATTTATTACATTTTTTAAACGGCTTTAAATTAGTTATGAACTGAAATTAACTGAAATTGAACTATGTGACATCTTATGAATTCTTTTTTGCCAATTTTAGAGGGCAAAAATATGAAATAATACTAATTTATGTTTATGGTGCATGCAATTATATATTTAATAATGAATAAAGTTGTTTTCACTTTTCAATCCTTCACCATTTAAATATGAATATTTATTTGAAAATGAGTGATCTTGGCTAAGAAGTTTGATGGGGGTGAAGGCCTACAAGGTTGACTATTGACTCTCATTCACACTTAAACTTAAAATTTAAGAGGCAAAATAGTATTTGAAAACTTATTTTCTTTTTGTTATTTCTCCACCAACCCTATTCTTAAAT
>JBBMKE010000011.1:13583892-13606711 GCA_037834125.1 Lippia alba | reverse complement strand
AGTCCCTGACTTGAGCGTCGGAGTGCCAAAAAGGGTCCAACCCCCACATTCCCCTTTTTGGCCTTTGAGTTCACGTTCGTTCATCCTTTTCAGCTAAGGAAAGCATCAGAGGACTTCCACGTTACAAATACTTGGGTAAATTCAGAGTCCTAATCCGCAGTCCAGCACGCAGCCGGATTTTGACACGATCATATATATATATTTTAAAACTTCAAAATTTAGGTGGGAGGGAGCCACTCCATAGTCCATACCCCCTTTTTTGGATTAGAAATTAAATGCAGTCATAAATGTAAATTTGTGGAACATGTGGTGCATGTTCTTTTTAAATAATAAATGTGCTACTATATATTTGGTTATCCTTCTTAATGATGCCTAAGATTGCAAACCCATACTTGTCATTTGTCACTCGGATGGTGACTGTACTAATAAGCACTGTAATATGAGAAATTAGGGGTGGGTGCGGGACGGGGAGTTCGGAATTTGGGAAGTTCGGGATTGGGGAGTTCGGGGTCGGGATGGGAAATTGAAAACCCGAGCCCGTCCCGCAAAAGTCGGGGATTTCGGGATTCGGGACGGGTTCGGGGAGTCCGACTTATTTTTCTTTATTATTATTATTATTATTTTTTCTATTTTCACTTGGGCCTGTACTTTGGTTAAAAATTGGGTCAGTGTTTGAATGTGATACACTGATATATGCTTGTTTCTCTTCAAACAGAAATTGTTCAAGCCTCAAGAGACATCCTTCTTTCATAATTTGGGAACTATTATTAAAATTGTAATTATGGAGGACTCATAAATATTGGAGAGTTTCTAAAAAATTACGGAGTATGGGTTGACCTATTTTCATCCAGTTTGTATTGAGTGTGAACTTAAAATTCTCAAATTGAGAGAGAGACAGTAAGTGGCGGGCAGCAGGTGGAGACATGGAGTGGAGGAAACCGTGATCTGGTGGTACCCGCGTGAGAGAGACATTCCAGAGTCGAAACTCAGAGAAGAAAAAGAAAGTAAGCTTGAAGAGAAATAATGGAACAGACAGACAATGCTCAAGCCTCAACAGACTTGGGAAATAGAAATAATATAACAATTTTATTTTTTTTAAAATTAATTCGGGGAGCCCGATCGGGGAATTCGGGGAGTGAATAAATACCCGATCCTGATCCCGAACTTTTCAGTCGGGATCGGGTACCCGTCCTAAAAAAAAAATCCCGATTTTCCGTTCCGATCGGGTCGGAACGGGCCCCGAGTTCCCCGACTCGAACGCCCATCCCTATGAGAAATGTTCACAAAGCTATACTAGTTGGTATTCAATTTATTCGCCTTTAATTAAAAAAAAAATTGTCAAAACAAAAGACTTAAAAAAATAAAAATATCCAAGTATTTGATATGATTAAGTAAATTGATACCTAATATCGGTTAAATGTTTGATGGTTAACAATTTTTAGGTTTGGTTCTTTTTCAACTTATTTGTTGTGAAGTCATGGGCCTCTTACCATTCGACTTAATCGAATACCAACCAATATATGATAAAAGTATTCTATTCATTATTTATTAATTATTGATTTTTTAAAATTTTCATTAATAATACAATAAGTGCAAAATATTTATTTTTTCATTACATTAGTTTTAACATTTAACACGAAAGATTCATAGTTAAAATTATTGGAAGATTCACAAACTCATTTCACATGCACATCACACGGTTAGAAGGTATTTCGATGTAAATTTCGGTTTCTAATATAATAACGTGATAATTTTCTTTTATTCCTATATTATATATATTATATTATTAAGCGAGAGGGTCAAGTTTGATTTCTTGAACTCTTAATTTCTATTTTTTTATTTTTTTATTTTAAAAAAGAAACCACCCAACCACGTAGATCATAGACTCTTCATTTCTTTTTTTATTTTTTTATTTTTAGAAAAGAAACCACCTCATATATAATACCCACCATTTTGGAATAATTTTGTTGGATTCTAGATTTTTTTTAGTTTTGTTTTAATTATTTTTAAAAAAATATTAAAATACAAAATTAATTGATTTCAAACATACAAAATATTAAATCTTAATTTTTATTTGTTTACAATCTTAATTTTTTATCTGCACACGCATTTGAGTGTGCAGAGTTGCTAGTATTATTGTTATTCTCCATTCCATTTTAGTGTTACTTACTCTCTATTAATATCTCATTTAATTGTTCTATTTTATAGTCTCCTTCAATTTATTTCCTACCGAAATAAATTATTTTTGTGTTGGTCGAATTTTCGACAAGCATCACATGTTTTGTTTGATTTTTCGATGTAAATCTTCTTTAAAATAACTTTGTATTCGATTCTTGGATTTAGTATTTATATTCTCAATGTTTATGTTTAAATTTGCTTTTTGATAGTTTTGTTTTTTTTTTTTTTTTGATGTTTTATTAATTTTTATTTAATAATTATTTTATTTTTGTTTGAATTATCAGACTTTAATTATCTTATTGTGAATTTTCTTTTAGCTTCTACGCTTTTGTATGTTTCAATATATTCTTTTGTAATTTTTAAATTTATTAACTAATTTTATTTCTTTATACAACTCTTGAGAATTATTGTATTGTATTTTTTTAATTGTGTTGAAATTATTTATAATTTACACGATTTTCAAAATGTCATTTCTTTAATGTGGTATTTATATGTTTATATTCTCTTTTTTTTATTTAGTTAATTAACAAGTAATTTATTCATTTCACTGATAAGATATATTTATTTTTATATTGATATGCTATTAAATAACAATTATGCATTCATTTCTATTAGTTATTTATATTTCTGTATACAATAATATTATTTTTGTAAAATTAATATATATGTAGGTGTTGATATGGATATTGTATATAGGGATTAAATATAATACTAAAAGGATTTATTACGTTCACATAAATAATTTATTTTTTATTTTCCTTTAACTTATTTAATTAATATATGCTATTATTATTCATTTAGTCATAACATTATAAATTTTGATTTGCGAGATTCTATTTATATACATATTATATATTATTTAGAACTTGGTTAAAATTATATTTTCTTTATACCGCGAGCCCGAGCCCGAGCCATCAATTTATACCGCGAGCCCGAGCCCGCAAAAATGGCCAAAGCTTGGCTCGGCTCGGCTCGTTTGCATGCCTTGTTGAAACTGGCAAAGATTTTTTTTTTAAAGAAAAAGTAGGCCGTCAAAATGTGCTTACACGTTTAATCAAATCTATTCCAAACTTAGATCTGTCGAGCAGTTCAATAAAAAGAAAAATGTTTTATACTTATCATGATTGAAATATTATATTGAGATTGACCAATTAAATGACAATTGATACAATAGGTTGAGATTCGAGCAATTGATACTTAGGCTAGAATTTTCTGTTTAAGCGAACACATAGATGCTTATAAGAAAATTATCAAAAGATTGCATTTATTGGATCGGAAACATTTAGTTTTAAATTTTGAAAAATTCGAAAAATTATACCTGTTGACACTAGGATAGCTGCAATAAGAATCTGCTGCAAAAATACTCAAAGGCAGGCCATGCTTGAGTGTAATTTTGAGAGCTAGTGTGAATTTATATCTTTATATTCTTTATTTTTTAGAGATGGGTTTAAGTTCTTGAGGAGGGGTGCTTCTATACACAGCAGAATTTGAATATTTTAATTTCGGTATCTAAAATTGATTAATTTTCCTATTTTATTTGTTTGGAAGATCAAACAATTGACCACATATTGACTCCAAATCTTGAATTGTTTATAATTTAGCTAGATTTTTATGGTAAATTGTTTCTTCTTTCATTAATTAGTTTTGATTGGATTGCAGATATAGTAGAATAGGATATTTTGTCAAATGTGGTTTGATCTTTTCTAGCTCATATTAAATGTTGAATGACCTTTATTATTCAAAATTTATCACGAAAGATTAGATCTACCTATTGGAATGAGTTAAATTAAGAAAAAATAATATCCGATACTTTTTTTTTCCACACACACGGGCATCTAAGTAGTCCGAAGGATTTAAACTCGGAATTTTGCGGCTTTCGAAAAATAACTCTTGAACCACTTGGATCACCCTCTATTGGCAATATTCGATACTTCTTCGTGTGTAGTATAAAATATATGTAACATAGCCATTAATTTGAACGTATATATTATATCATAAATTTGACGTTTCTTACATTTTTTCAATTACATATCATAACAGTTTTATTTAGAGATATAAACGAGCTAGTTTGTGATAGAGAAAATTTTCTGTTCCAAACTCGATCTCGTGTTGGTTTGGCTCAGCTTGTTTAGCTTGAATCAATAAATAAATTCGCGGTTGGAACTTGGAACGGATCTTTGAGGCCTCGAATTCTACATTCATATCATGTTAGGTATTTTTTTTGAAACTCAAATCTTCAAAAGTGAATATTATTGAAAATTAAGAGTAACAATATAAAAAATACAAGGAATAACAGAAAAATTAACGCAAGCCGTATATTAGCATCACGTCTAGTAAAAGAAATAGACTCCTTCAAGTTGAAAATCCGATCTGGGTGAAGATCTGCAGCCAGTTCAGCCGCCTTTTCACCGGATTGAAAAGAACACATAACTTGGCCTACAGCAAACAACTCAGCCAAAAATTTCTTCGCAGAATCACAGAAAATAATAAAAAAGAACCTAAAGATCAACTAACAAAATTTTAATACAGAAGGACAAAGCTTCCATACGGAAGAGATAAAACTTCCAATCAAAAGAATTGAAAGATAACATACCGTAAAAGAAAAACAACGGAAACCTTGCAGCCGATTTCGGCGGAACAAATCTGAACTGGCGGTGGAATAGAATTGAATCATCCGGCGGTGGAGTAATGACAGTATTCTCTACAGCCGAATCAAAACTTCAATTGATTACTCCATTAAACTGGGGGAGATGGTATACCAATTTTGCAAATTTTACTATATCTGTAAGGGAAATATACAAAATTGGTATACCATCTCTCTCAGTTTAACCGATCTGGTACATTAACTTTTGTGACAGCAAATAAACCCTACAATTAACAAAAATAAGCAAATTAGTGTACCTTTTACCCGAATAACCCTCAACCCGTAGGAAATCCGACCCGTTTGTACAAATTGTTCGGATTTCCTGATCGGCACTTGTACAAACGGGTTAGATTTACGTCGGGTTGAGGGTTATTCGGGTAAAAAGTACACTAATTTGCTTATTTTTGTTAATTGTGGGGTTTATTTGCTGCCGGAAATATGAGTGTACCAAATCAGCTAAACCGGGGGAAATGGTATACTAATTTTGCAATTTTTCCTATTCTGTAAAGTTGTAATTATATTTCTTTTTTTTTTTTTGGGTTACATGTAATTATATTTCTCAATTAAACTATAACTATTCAATGTCCGGGGAACTCATGAGTCAAATAAACTATCCAAGAACCTTTTTAACTCCACTTCTTGTTAACAAAACCTCGAGATTCATGTACATTACACATTTCTTATTTATATTTCAAGAACATATATGAGAAGAAAAGAGGGACCTTTCAAATTCCCCTTTTCCCTTTAGAAAACAGATACACAAATATATGGAACTGAAATTACAAGAACTTGCAAAACAGAGACATGTCTTACCATGTTTCCCTTAGGTTACAATTACAACACTCAACACCAATCTAGATAACGTCAAGAAAATTAAACTTGCAGCGAGCCTTAATCATGCAGGGCACTGGAAGCCAGAAGGTGGAGTCTTGCCGCAGTCTACAAGAACCTCAAGAGCAATGGGTATGAGCAAGTTGATGTTGAGAAGCTTAGCCTTTATGGTGGTGCAGAGGCAAAGGGCCGCGTCCAACCCGGCTAACCCTTCCAGCACCGGACAACACGTGTCTTTCGCGCTGCTCCCGATTCCAATGTGGATTAGGCCGCCTAACACATCCACGCATGCACCTAACTTAATTGTGTCGATAGGGCACGTTGGTTGTGGCTTTGGCTGTGGTGGCGGTGGTGGACACGGTGTTTCTGGTGGTGGTTTTGGTGTGGTGGGCGGTTTGGGAACCACGGGAGGGTATACAACCGGAGGTTTTGGCACGACAGGAGGGTACACTATGGGAGGTTTGGGTACGATAGGTGGATAGACAATGGGAGGTTTTGGCACGACAGGAGGGTACACTATCGGAGGTTTGGGTATGACTGGAGGGTGGACAACGGGAGGTTTGGGAATTACGGGAGGGTACACTATTGGAGGTTTGGGTATGACTGGAGGGTGGACAACGGGAGGCTTGGGCACGTACGGTGGTTTTACTTTTGGCGGGGGCTTAACTGTCGGCGGTTTGGGGACATGTGGTGGCTTTACGACCGGGGGTTTTGGTGAGTGGGGTGGTGGTTTTACCTTCGGCGGGTGCTTGGGAGGTAGGTGTGGTGGTTTGTGGGGAGGAGTTGGGTATGGACAATATGGACATGCTAGAGAAATAAACAAAGTTCCCAAGTTTAGGAGGAGGACTAGAACATGAGCAATGCTATGCTTGGCCATGATTCAAGGTGTTGCCGGCAATGTGAATTGATAGTAGAAACCTTGCTACATGTTTATATAGATTATAACAATGGAGTGATTGAGATTTGAGTCCCAAAACCGTGTGCTGTCTCCAAAAGCCGATATCCTTAAAGAAAGTGAAAGGAAGAGTACTGTAATTGGGTCCAGCTACTTGGGTAAATAAGATAAGATAATCCTATTCGAAATTGATTTGGTCATACCCTTGAACAAGGGGATGAAAGTGTTATACAATTATCATGTGTAATTTGTCAAAATTTTAAGAGAAAGATCAATTAGGCTGATACAAATATCTGATATAACAGGATGCAATAAAATAATATTTTTAAAAATATATGAAAGTCGAATGATTAAATACTAATATAATACGATACAATAAAATAATATTTTTAAACGTGTGAAAATTGAATGATTGAATATTAATTTTAATAGAGACATTATTTACTGTTTTGTCACGATTGATTGACTTGGAGGGTACATACGACAGAACCCACTTGTATTAAGCTCCAAATTCAGTGGGTCTGCTTATGGCTTTTTTGGCTCCAAAATTCACGGCTTTCTTGCAAGAATTTTTGACATATAGCGGCTGTTTTGGCTTGTGATGATTCCATTCATTCCTACACAAATCACTTTAAGTGATTATTTCAAAGTTAAGGACAAAATATGCAAAGATTTTTCTATAATCCTTAATAATTTACTTAACTGGAATGCACTACAATATCTCTTCTCAATCAAGAAGATAATATAATTATATAAATGCAGGCTAAGGTGTCGGCATGCAGATCAGTGGCCATGGTAGCCACGGCTGCTCCGATCCCCTCAAATTTGTGAGTGAATTATTGGCTTGAACTTGACTCGAAAACCTCCAAATGATTCGTTTAATCACATCTCTGCATTAAACTATATCTAAACTCTTATGGTTAGACCTTTAAACTTTAGTTAAACTAATACACTTATTTGGCCAGATTAGATTCCGGTTAGAATTGCCCCTCGAGCTTATATAGTTACACCCAAGTATTGTGCCGTGTTATATTCAGCTCTCCTTCAGCAGCCATGAACATTTCAAACATGCACGTAAGTAAACATTAGTTCAAAGTTCAAACACATATCTCACGGGTACAACGCTACCAAGGATCGAATGTCGTCAACATAAATCAGCATTTTACACTCATCATGCGATCAGAAAAGATGGAATACTAAATAATCATAGCCACCGTACCGTCATTTATTTCTTCTTTTGTCGTCAATTGACTTGGAGTCGTGGAGAGTACAATACAATCTATAACCCACTGGTGATACCATTCACTCGTATTAAGCTGCAGTCTAAGTGGGTCAGCTTGTGGCTTTTTTGGCCACAAAATTCAAGGTCTTCTGGGACAAGGGGAATCGGAAAAACGCGTGGACATGGACACATTGTTTATATATACGAGTTTTAGTCTATAACCAACCAGGACGTTGTTTGAAAATATCATTTTGTCTATCTTGTCGTAAGGTGTTCAACACTTTTCATGTATGTGAAGAATTTAAGAACTAATATATGTGGTCGTATTCATAACATGCCATTGCCAGGTCTGTATTCAAGCATCGGATGACCACGTTAATGGCAAAAATATGCAAAGATTTTCTATGGTCTACAATATTTTCTTTCACTGGGATGCATGCTCTACCAATATCTTTTGGTGACTCAAGTAAATAATCAAAATCCAGGTTCAGTTGTCGGCAATATCGCTGGAGTGGAAGATCTTTTGCAGGCCTTTCAAGTTCTTATAAGAAATAAAATTGTCGTATACATATTTCAGAATTATATAGTTTGTTCCTTCTAAAGTACAAAATTTATGTTACAAATATGATAAATTTTTACCAAGTTCCTAAAATATAATTACAAGAACTTTCGGTTTTTGAATGAGGACGATGTTAACTGTTAAGAAATTTAACTATTGTTTACTGGAGTGATTGAGATTGAAATGAGAATTAATCTTTTATGATTTTTACGAAATTGTAAATAGAAACAAAAGATTGAAAAAATAAATCAAAGAAAAATAATTTTGTATCAAAAGTTAGCAAATGTTACTAACCAAAAAAAGAAGGGAAAGAAATAAAAACAAGATTATTTTTTTTGGTCTTAATAAAAACAAGATTATGAAAGAAAAAGAAATATACAACGCTGGAGAATTTGGAAATTCTGATTATATCCATCCCTTATTAATTCTCAGTTGTTGACAAAATGGCACTGATCATAACCTGCAAAAAAAAAAAGAAAAAAGGAAACCACGTAGTAAAATATATATTTATCTATATATATAAGGTAGACAATAATACACCTAAGTCGGCTAGCATAATACAATTTTCTTGCATGGATAGAGACATTGCGGTTGTAATTATAGCTCGGATTTCACTGGATTGAAATAAAGCAATTATATGGATAAATGTATCAAGTGGCGGGACTAGAAATTTTATTTAGGGAATCGATCAAAACATAATATTAAAGGGGGATTAATAATTTATAATATTGACTCTCACTAATATTTTTAACTTTTGTGAGGGGGATCAATAATAAAGAATCTCTTAAAATTATATATTTGATTACATATACAAATATATATCTACATAATAATAAATTTAAAAAAATTGAGGGAGATCAATTGTACCTCTTAAACAGTGTGTGGCTCCGCCAGTGAATGTATATCAATATATATCAATTATCACATCATTAGTTATTTGATTTGTTACTTTTCTTTTATGTTAAGTCATTAAAACAACAAGTGGTAAACATCTTCCTCTTGCCACAATAGCTAGTTTGATTGAATCAGACTTGAACTATAATTATCCCGGCAATCACTGGATGACAGTAGCTCCCCCAACATGATTAATCGTCTAAAACTTCATATATAAATTGTTGAAATTTAGTAATTATTCTTTCTAGATGTTGAAACAGTCTTTTCATGTATGTTAAAAGTTAAAGCCAAACTGCATTAAAGAAAATACTTACTTGGATCACCCTCGACAAGCATAGCGGACCCTCCAAAATCACAAGTCCCCCCTGCCCCTTTAGTCTTCTGCCAATAACTATTAAAAGCATAGGAAGCATGAGCAACCAAGGTGTCGGGCCGATAGCACTGCCCGTTCACCTGGATCGGCCCGCAATCAGCACCCGAGGCGCAGGCATAGTCCAACGCTTCCTGCATTGCAGAAACAGGCACGTTCGTCTTTGCCACGCACCAAAGGCTGTGATCGGGCTTACCGATAGGCGGCTGCCCGAGTGACGAAGGCGGACTAGGAGTGCGCAGGGGTGGCGGCAGCGCGTTGGCAGCTGGTGGAGGATATACACACAATGGAGGCCCATTTTGGCGTGACGGCAGTGGCGGTAGCGGATGGAGAAACGGGGAGTTTGAGGTCGGGATACTCTCGAGCCGTTGGAGGGCAGCCTGGGATTTTGTTTCTGGGCTGAGTGCATCTGCACAACAGCAAAGTGTGACTAATCAAGAAAAGATTTTGGAGTAAAGTAAAGCAGTTTCGAGATGAAATATGTTGTTACCACAGCTTAATCTGCAGCTGGTGGAGGCTAATATGATCCAAACAGCCAAGACTGATAGTTTTATTTCTGGATTCATAACTGTGATCAAGAATTTGATAATTCTAATACTCTTAGTTGAACACAATGAAAGAATCAGGCTAATTTATAGTTGAACAAGGACATTATACGAGGAGAATTTTGCACATTGGAGTACTCGAATTTTATTCCCTTTTAGAATGTTTATTGGAGAAGGTAGATTTGAGGTGGCTTCAAAGCACAACTGATCCAGCTTTTGGAGTGTTTTGTAGTTGTAGTGTGTGAAGAGGCTATCTAATTAGTTTGTTTGGAATATATACTTTTCCCTGCAAACCAAGCAAATTCATTCAGGATTAAAGTTTGAGAAATTATGAACTTTTGTTACCTTTTACTTGCTTGCTCTTATACTCAAATGCTGGCCAAATCAACCAATCAACAATCTCCCATATATAGATCAATTCTTGGGTTTACCAAAACATAGCAAAATAGTTTAAAGTTTTATTGATTTGAGGGTTAGGCTTCTTGGCTTCATTCTTGTACGTAGATTAGGGATGGAGTCAAAAAAAATTTTTTTTTTTGTTTTTTGAGGATCAACCACCCAAAAGAGAACTATTTCAAATCCGACAATAAAGCATTTGAAACAAACAACTGGAAATCAAAATACATGACAAATTTTTTTTTTAAAACAGATCCTTATTTTGATGGGTCGGCTATAGCGAAGTTTGTTAAACGGATGAGGTTTGTTTTGGTTATTTTAAATTAATGGAATCTGTAACAACAATTAGAAACAGATGAGACTAGAAATGCAATTCTCCTTTCAATTTACTCCATTTTGTGGTGACATTAATACTATTGATTTTTGAATATGGGGAAAATCATAAATATAATATCAAAGTCGATTACAAATAACAGAAATGAATTAACATGTTCAAGAAGTATTCCATCCATAATGGGGGTAAATTTGAATTAATTAGTCATTACTTTTCGTTAGTGTTTAGGTAATCTAAGTAATTTAAGAATATTTAGCGAGTCTCGAGTATTTACTTCATACCCGAGGGGACTAGGGGTTATTCAATTAACCTATAATTGGTTGCTTCCCTAATTAATATTATTTATTTTGCTAATTCTACATATAACAACATTAATCAAGTAATTATTCAATTAAATAATTAATTAAAAAGGTACAAGAACAAGAATGAGCAGAAAGTGCGGGAAATAGTGGATTCTGAGTAGGCAAGGTTCAAGAATAGGGCAAAGACGAGATTTTGATGCGGAAATGGAAGCCGAAATTCATCAGCTTGTAAGCATGGGCTTCGCCGCCGACTCCGCCGCCCAAGCCCTGGAGGCGGCCGGCGGCGACCTCAACAAAGCCACCGATTTCTTACTCAACCACCCTCCGATCACCGGATCCCAATCTCCGCCGCCCAATTCCTCCTCCCCCATCATCCAGCCCAAAATCAACCAATTCTTCCACCTCCACCCCAAGAAAGATCAAAACCCACCAAAAATCGAAGAAGATGAACAGTCCAATTCAATGCTCCATCGCCCAAAGCGTCAAAAAATGGCCGAAAACCAAGAAAAACCACTCCCCCCACCTCCTCCGCCACCGCACGCGCCGCTGGCCGAGCGAATGCGGCCGCGCGTGCTCGACGAGGTGGTGGGGCAAGACCACCTCCTCCAGAAAACCTCCCTCCTCCGCTCCGCCATCGCCTCCCGCCGCCTCCCCTCCGTCGTCCTCTGGGGCCCACCCGGCACCGGAAAGACCTCCATCGCCAGAGCCATCGTCGCCTCCTGCGAATCCCCTCTCTACCGCTTCGTTTCTCTCTCCGCCGTCACCTGCGGCGTCAAGGACGTCCGCGACGCCGTGGACGCGGCCAGGAAGCTCAAAACCATCGCCGGCAAAAGAACCGTCCTTTTCCTCGACGAAGTCCACAGATTCAACAAAGCCCAGCAAGATTCCTTCCTCCCCGTGATCGAAGACGGCAGCATTGTCTTCATCGGCGCCACCACTGAAAACCCTTCATTCCACCTCATAACTCCATTGTTGTCCCGCTGCAGAGTCCTGACCTTGAATCCCCTGAAACCCCATCACCTGTCATGCCTTCTTGCGAAAGCCGTCTCCGATTCGGAGAGAGGATTATCGGCCTCGCTAAACAAGAACGTCGCGTTCTCAATCCCCGACGAGCCGATAAATTTCATATCGCTCCATTGTGACGGTGACGCCCGTGTGGCTTTAAACGCACTCGAAATCGCGGCCACGACGGCCTCAGCACGAGCGGACAAGAATCCAGGGGTGCCCGTTTCGATTTCTTTGGATGATGTTAAGGAAGCTTTGCAATGCAAGCATTTGGCTTACGACAGAGCGGGAGACGAGCACTACAACTTGATCAGTGCCCTCCATAAATCCATGAGGGGCAGTGATGCGAATGCTGCGATCTATTGGCTTGCACGAATGGTGGAAGGCGGCGAGCAGCCTCTTTACATTGCCCGTCGCCTCATTAGGTTTGCGAGTGAGGATATTGGCTTGGCTGATCCTCAAGCTTTAACGCAGGCGGTTTCGTGTTATCAGGCTTGTCATTTGATTGGTATGCCCGAGAGCAATGTGGTTCTTGCGCAATGTGTTGCGTATTTGGCTTTGGCTCCAAAGTCGGTTGCTGTTTATAGGGCGATGGAGAGCGCGCAGAAGGTGGTGAGGGAGTCGGTGGGGCAGAACGAAGGGGTGCCACTGCATTTGAGGAATGCGCCGACTAAGTTGATGAAGGATCTCGGTTACGGGAAGGGTTATATTTATCCGCCGGATAATCTGGACTCGTCGTCTCAGACATACATGCCGCCTTCTCTTCAAGGGTACAAGTTTCTTCATTGGCCATAGGGAGTAAAGATGTCTTCTTGGGGTGAAATGAAACCATTGTGGCTTGATATGTTAGTTTCATGTGGATGAAATCCAGTTTTGTCTAGAATGTGTTTGTAGAGGTGCAGTTGGAAATTTTGATTTTGGGGTGAGATTGGATTTTATGAGATGTGAATTAAAGAGACAACTTTGGTGTTTTTATGGGGGTTATAATTTTATGTTTCTTGCACGTTATTTACCAGTTCTACAAGGAAATTTTTAGTACATGAATCAAGAACTGATAGACACTGACAGATTGAAATATTTTTACTTTACTCCTCATAAACTTATAAAAAACATTAGAATGTTTTAGTATTATATTTTGTAAAAATTATACTTTGAGAGGTATATGAAGTACAACATTATGGAAAATCATACGATACGATATTTTATCGAAATGAAGAGTTAAGTAAATACATAATGTCCAGCCTTGGATTTATTTCACATTACCAAAAGACAAAAGAGTAAAGAAAGCTATGGAAGGCACGGCCTTCCCAAATTGTCTTGCACAAGTAAGATATTCTTAAATAAAGACATCTATGGTACACTCGGTCATCGTGAGATGACAAGACTGAAGAAGAAAATACAAGAAACAAATTGAAAGAATAACTTATCTAGCCATAAAGACAGATTTTTGTACCTTTTTCCATCTTAATTACAACAGAGCCAGAAAACAAGCAGTCCTCTGATCTATAAACATCTCTATCTAACTCATACAAAGCAAGTATGAATGCCAATTTTGCATGTCTGGGAAGGGGGTGAATGTAACTCCTTTTTTCTTCCACCGGAGTCTGACCCATCACAGTAAACAGATATCAATCCTACCTTTTAAGTTTTAACTTATGTGGTTCAAACTGAAACAAAACTGTTGACAACTTGATACATATATACAACTGGATCATCACGAATTGCTGCCGTTGACCTCTGCTGCACGTTGCCTCATCATTTCGTTTACGGCAGCTCTGCGCCGTGAATCCGACTGTTGTTGCATCCTTCTCAAGTGTTCCTTCAAGTCCCTATATAGAAAAGGAGAGAATTTTATACATGTAGCTTTCTGAAAATAATAGCAGCAGTTTTTATTTTATATCGAGTCCGTAGATCCGAAAAGGTATATTCAGCAACACACCTGCAACGAGGTACTAGGCAGTTGGAGACTTTGCATGCACGAGAATGAAGCTGAAGAAGGTACCACATTTTCTTGCACAAGGGACAACCTCCAGAAGCACGTACTTTGCATGCGATACCATGGCGGAAAAGTCCCTTCACCTTGCGACAGTTTGGGTACTGGCAATGTGCAGACCTACATTGAGAAGCATGTACAAGGAGATCGAGCATTTTCCTAAGCTGAAAGACAAAACCAAAAAGCTCATATCAGGATTCAAGAGTTGTAGCAGATAAGTTTATGTATTTACTCAATCATAGTATTCTTCAAGAAAAGAAAAAGGAGGAAAGCACAGTTTACCTGGGTAACTCGTAATTGCCGAGCTTCTTTGTTCTGAGCATCATGATCAGTGGATTGCTGATTAGTTAATTTGTGAGGATGACCTAATCCTCCATCCTTCTGATAACAAGCATTGCATACATCATAATCTGGGCAAATCTCACAGCGCCACCCTTGCCCGGATTCTATATCGTGTTGGCATTTAACGCATGTTATAACGAAAGCTGGGGCAGTAGGATTGTGAAGATGATAGAGGACCATCATAGAGGAATGTTTAGCTCTCCGAAGAGTATCATACTGATAATGGTTTCCTTGACAAAGACTAAGAAATGCTTGTCTTGTGTCAAAAAACTCACTCTCGAGTACTTCGGGGTCCTTAGTTTCATCAGGGATTCCGGTGATTTCCACCTGCAGATTTACACGCTTCTTCATAACTCGAAATGCTAAATTTATGTGCGCAAGCATAAGTACAGGAAACTCCAGTTCTAATGACTTACGGAATAAAGTGCATGTTTGTCCTTCAGGTTGACGGGATGTCTCTCCCTGTCCTCGCGTTTTCGCTCAGCTTCATAGCACCTGAAGAGGAAAATATGTCTCGTTAGTTCACTTCAAGGTTGGTATGATAATCTCTAGATGATTTTGGAAGCAAGAAATAGTTTATAAACAAGGTTAAGCCAACACATTGTATATAAGAATGTTACAAAAAGCAAAGGTAAACACAAATTAACCACCAAAATAGGAGATGTATTAGTTGCATATTCATATGAATCCTACATAATTAGCTCTAGACCCATATAATGCATTGGGCTGTTATAGACACGACAAAGTTTTCCTATAAGAAGCAACACCACAGCATAATCCTTACTTTTCACAGAGCCGAAAACTTTTGCACTGTCTGCAAGCCCAGCAAGTTCCAGAAACCATTAGAATGCAGCAGTGCGAGCATGAGTGCTGTAAGTGAACCATGATGAAGTCCTCCTTCATAGGAGATATCGTCTCACCAAGCTATGGAAACAAAGAAGCTTTTTCATTACCACCAACAAGAAAAAAGCAGCAAATAGGAAGAATAAAAAATTATGCCTTGGATACACAAATAGTTTTCAAAATAGTTATGATGTCCTTTTTTTTGAGAGAGAGAGATAAGAGATAGATTAGAGGAAGAGATTATAATCAGGTAAAAAGGGACGTAGGACCATTACTTTATGCATTAACATCAGATCTTTTGAGGCATTGGCAGAGAGATCAGTTTGCCCAGATGCCTTTAGGGCTCTTTTTGTAATGCTCTTTTTCATAATTCCTTTCTTATGCTGTTTTTTCCCATCCTCTTCTTGCTGAAGTTGATAGATAATGTCCTCTGCAGCCCCAGGCCAATAATCTCCATCAAAATATGGCAACCGTGCGGCAGTTACCTTGGCTTTACACTCACCGGTAGAAATAAAGAAATGCTCATACAAATTAGTGAGCTCAACAACAATATTTTCCTTTGTGGCTTTCCGTAACATTGCCAAATACCTGAAGGAGAAGAAATTGGTCAGGAAAAACGATGGTATGCATTATCACTCATTATATTCAACAGTCTCAGATAGGGCACGAACTTACCACTCACGAAGTTTATCCGACTTTGGTGTTTTTTGAATTTCTGGGTGGCAATATAAAATGTAGTCTTCACCCTTCAACGGAGGACATGCCCATATATAGCAGCTTGTAAAACCACGTCTTTTGCAATATTCCAAGTATCCAATCTGAACACAGACAAGTATTAAGGTAATCCGAACCACAAAGGGTTTCAAAATATTTTTAAGAGTGGCAGCATGAGAAAATTGTTGTCAGGAACTTGCCAAAATTTCCTGGTACACAAACGTCCGAAGAGCCTCTCCTGTCACTGCTTTGACCTCTGGCCTGAAATACTTAACAGAGTCCAAGTAAGAGAGGTAGACTCTGCGATGGTTTGGCTGCTCACAGTCAGCTCCAAATTCTTGCACGTACATGCCAAACAAGCATACTTCAACACCTTCAATTCTTTGAAATAATAGTACCACCTGAAAGAAGGAAAATATACTTCAAATAACTATACTGATGACACAGGCAATCCATAATAACTTCAAACATGGATACATGGATTCAAACAGAGCTACAAACAATGAGTCATTTAGACAACAAAACTCCTGTTTAATCTTACAGACTTCTGATTGTGTAATATTCCACAAACTGGCCCACTCTCAGGATAAGTTGCAAAAGAGCAAACCAACTAAAATGTTAATAATGAGATGAAGAACTAACAAAACCTACAGAAATTCAACTGAGATTGTATAGATCTTAATTTCCTTCTAGAATCACTACGCTGGTAACAGAATTTCTCACTAATGACATCAGGAATTGCTGGATTAAATATACTCAAATCAATTTTTTTTCAGATTAATACAATTTTCAGTGCGCAACTTCCATTTGGCTTTCAAAGGCAAACAACAAAAGGTAAGAAGCAGAATGATTAAAGTTACAACTTTCTTAATTTCATTAGCATAATACAGATTAAGAAAAGAATGATATAAAAAGGTAATCATAAATCGGTATATGACTATGCAAATTACGTCATCTTGCAAAATCCACACCTTAGATTTATATGGGTACTCGGTCGGATAATTTTGCTCTCGGAAAATTTCAAGAAAGCGTGGTTTTACATCCAACTTTTTGTCCACTGACGATACCACTCTTACAACTAGCGCTTCTGCTCCCGGAACCTGGCAAATTAAACACAACATTTATTACTTGTAAAAGTTGAAAGAACATCACCCATAAATGCATATGGTACAATGTTGATAGAATATTTGAATACTTGAAATACAGAACAAAACAAATCCATTATTATCGATCAAATTCAGTACAAATAAAACTAATGGCACCATTTGGTTCAGCGTCTATAATTATGTTTGATACTACTAATAGTTACCATAAAGTTTGAAGATTCCTTTTTAAACCATTTAATCCACAGAAGCTCAAACTCTCTGCATTTACGAGATGCAGATAGGAAAAAATGCAATCATAGGTTTTATGTTTAACTTAAAGATAAAAGGCAGAAAATGATACTTGGTTTTAAAATAGAAGTCCATTATTACTGTTTCGGAAGTGAATCTTGTTGGTCCTAAAGCCTCAACAGGTGGTGCAGAAATATAACCAAAGCAAGTATATGTGAATATGAGAATACATATCATGCAGCAAACAAGTAAAACTGAATCACCTCATCATAACTTTTGCCTTGAGCCCTTGCTCTGTCCTGCCTCTCTTGCTTTAGCTTTCCAAATAATCGTTGCTCCAAGTGATCACTCAGATTTGTTCTAGGCAAATCCTTTGCTCCAAGAACAGCACTCTGTGGTAATGGTGCACGTTCACCCCTTTCAACTTCTGCCACATAACAATTTGGACAAGTGTACTCAGCTTGTCCACCATCATTTCTTCTACCATTAAATAATGCACATATTTGATGTTGCCAAGCTTCACATTTGTCGCATTGAACCCACTGTAAAGATAAATATTTAATACCTCAGGGTTCAATTCTCATCATAAAATAACATATCAAGTAGATGTGACATACCCATTCCTCAGTTTCTTCATCGTTTTTCCTCTTCTCCACCCTTGCCTTTGGAATATTAGCTCCATCAACTGCAATGGTATCTCCACGAGCCTCATTATAGCAAGGAATGCAGAAGCAATGACGAGTGTCACCAGCCCCAAAGGTGTAATACATTGCATTCCTTTTAATACGAGCACCACAGGGTGTACAATAAATAGGTGGAGGTTCAAAGGTAAGCTTCTCAACTGCACATAATTGACAAGAATTTTCACTCATTGAGTGCTCCATTGCTTGATTTCTTTCTGCTTTTGCTTTGCTCTGTGGGGAAAAGACAGATTACTAAGTTAGAAGGTTACTAGCACATTTGAAGAATATATACAGAATCATGCTTCTTTGGGAGGATGGTTAAAGCAGAAATGAGGGCTGCTTAAGAACGATCCCTATCCAAAATCCAACAGGGTAAAAACAAAACAAGGAAAAAACTAAAAGAAAAATTAAAAAAATGTAAGGCTCACTGGTCAATACAAAACGAATTGATTAGTAAGAAATCATAGAGAAACACTCAATCAAGGCTCACTCGACACCACTTCTTGGAAAACAGTCCCAAATCAAATTAAAGAGAGTAGGAGCCTCAGGCAGAAAAAACTCATATGCATCTAGATTCTCCTTTCTAAGATAATTGCTTATAATAAAATTTCAGGGAAATACTTTATGGTGCTAACACTAGAATTTACGAGCATAGCAGAGATCATTTGTCGAAGTAATTTTAACATAATAATTATGACTATTAGCCTTGCACATTAGAGAAAATGCATGAGTACAAGACATACCTGGCCAACCCACTGCCTAAGACCCATAATGTGCTCTCGGACTTGTTCAGGGGTGAACAATTCTATCATTGATACTCCCTTTATTTTTGGCTTCCCTGACTTGGATGTACTCTCAGAAGGTACAGGCGTACTTTCTTGCTTAGCCTGCTCCATTTCATTCTCAGTCTTTATGACTGCCTGTGAACAAAATCCAGCAGGGTTATTTGATGGATTGGCATCGCCTTCAGGACTTGGGAAGCGGGCACTATCTAAGTTGTCCTTTTTCACATCGATATTTTTGGGACTTAGCTGTTGAACACTTCCAGGAACCTCTGTTTTTATTTCAGTAACTTCAGATTTTACTGAATTGTGAGAATCGTAGTGCTGTGCATCCTGCACCGGATAATCATTTATTGTAGAAGCCAATGCAGCAGAATTCTCTCTTTCACAGACAAGGGACTGGGGGCCTGGTTCAGTTTTGATGCGTTTAGTAGGAGGTTGCAAATCTTCCGGAGTTTCAGCTGTCACTGGGTCCATGTTTGGAGTTACCCTACCAACTGTTTCAGCAGTATCATGAGAGTCAGATAATCCATTGGTAGACCTAGGCAACCCAGCCTTGAAATCAGAACGAGCAAGCGCCTTTATTTGTGCTTGTACAAAAGTCTTAACAGGAACACAGACAGGGCAGCTTGCATCCCGACAGCGCTGATGGTGTTGGACCAAAACCCTTGTAGCTCTGCAACGAGGATACGTGCACTCTTGAAAGGGAATGCAGCTTGCCATATGTTTCAACAGCTTCTGAACTGTAAAGCAGTTCGGATCATGGCATTTCCCTTCTGGGGCAGGACACCGACGAGCGTGCATCAAAAACAATAGCCATTTTGATTGGTTTCTGAACTGTTTTTCAGGAGGAATAATATTATTGGACCGACATCCAGCATCACTTTTGTTCAGAGCCGGCGCTGATCTAGAACTGTCAGATTGGCCAATCACTGACTCTTCGGATGATAAATTATTTAGTTGAGCTGTATCTTGCCCAGTTAATCGGCTATTAAACTCATCATGCACATTTTGATCAACTGGGAGTCTTCCTGATGGATGTACACTTTGAGACTTTGAATCCCGTTGATCACGCAATGGTGCACCTGTATGGGGGCCACCAGATAGACCAGCAAAATCACTTTGAGGGTTAGAAACAAATTGTTGCGAATGCAACAACTGTTGCATATCTGAAGTTTGTGAAGAGCAGACATCTGGTGGACCAGATGGATGAGAGTAAAGATGCGTAGCTCTGGAACGGTCTTCCAAAGTGTTCTGTTGGAACTGATTCTGCATATCAGGAAACTGGAAGGAGTTTGAAACTTGTGACTGTAAACCTTCATCACAATGCTCTGTTTTAATCCCAGACTTTGCCTCAGAAACCAGATTTGATGATAGCTGGGATTGACTGGATGAATCACTACTTGACAAAAGCTGATTTTGCATATGCTTCTTAACTTGGTGCGGAGCAAGTTGCCGGCGCTGAAACTGATTAGATGGCTGTTGAAACTGTTGATGTTGGTGAAAAATAATACATTAATTGAATATTCAATTAAGATACATCTTTTTAGTTTATGAATTGATTAAGATTCATAGTACCTGTTGTGTAGAGTACGAGTTTGACTGATTATTTAGATTCATAGATTGCATGGATAAAGGATTCATGCTTTGGCTGTTCATCAATGACCCAGCAGAGGTCACAGGGGTATACAAGTTTCCAGAAGTTGAAGCATCAGGCACACCACTTCCATATCCATCACCTGTTTAGAAGATGAGGTGAGGCACTTACAAGCTAAACTAAGATCAGAACGTAGATACTATTAAATTATCTGTTCTTAAAGAATTTGTGTGTGGGTGAGGGGGGAGGGGGGTGGTTGGAGATTTGGTCAATCGGCAGAGAGAATCATAGTACCCTGTGGTCGCTGATGTTGGTCAAATTGTTGATGCGAGGCTTTGGTGGAGCTTCCATATCCTATTCCTGATAAATGTCCCTCACTTGTTCCTGGACCATTCATTGCAGGCATATTTTTCCCCATATGCTGCAACGTAGATCTGATGCCACCACCCATATGCCCGCCAATATTATGCAACATACGACTATTTTGGCCACCAAGATGCTGCTTTTGCAGCATTGGTTGTGATGTGCTTGTTGATTCACCAGCAGGAAATGCACCAATACTACTTGATGCTTCCATGTTCATGAGGTTGTGGTTATTAACATTACTGTGTGTTTCAATATTATTATTAGAGTTATTAATTCCAGGAGTGGGGATCATCTGACTTGTCATTCTCTGTACACCCATCGTAACCATGTTATTTCTGCCAGGGTTGATGAAGGCAGGTGATGATTGCTGATATCCACCGGCCAAAGGTCCTGCAAAAAAAGTAGTAAGACAAGAAAGAATAGATACTTCAGTACCTATTACATGATAGATAACAAGATAAAAAACTACCCTCAGATGAACTAAAAGAACCACCATGGAGACTCCCAGAGGGAATATTTTGGGTTGGAAAGTAGCTCCCAGAATTAACGGTGGACGAGGCAATTGTGTTGGAGCTGCTGACAGCAACAAGAGAACCATCCACAGAGGAAGTCGCAGTCAAGTTTGAACTCCCAGTTTGTTGGAATCCAGGAGTAGGAATCATTGTACCAATAGAAGGGGAAGAATTAGCACTTGAAAACGGTTGGTTTTGATTAGTCATTGAGGGGCGCTTAATGAGAAGGAGCAGACGTTTTTCCAGAGTTGCCATGTTTTCATACTCCTCCTAAAAATAACAATGATAGAACAAGAGAAGATAGAAATATTTAAATGGCTTGTCAAAAATATCTGACTAGCATCAGCTGCAGTTATGATTATATTTTTCGAGCCAAAACATACTCCGTCAAACATAATATGAACATTGGAACTCAGAAAATCTGAGAGCCAACCAGAAAATATTTATGCATATATACAAACAGATGATAATTTATTTGCCGGAACTACTGAATTTGGAAATGTCAACCAAACAGTTACACACCTTTGTTGTAGCATTCTTGAACAAACCTTCTTCTAAGCGTTTCACTAAATCAACCATTTTCGTAGTGGGTACCTCATGAGTTTGTCGACGCCGCTGCACAAGGAACTCCCAACTGCAGTGTGAAATCTAAAACTTAAGCAACAGCCAAGCAGGAAATTGCAACAGTAACAGCATTTACAAGGTGAACTTCACACCCATTGGCCAAAACAAAGAAAACAGTATCACAAAAAGATAGAGAAGATGGAAACTAAAAGAATATGCAAATAGAATAACAGAAAATAAAATATAAACAAATCGCAGAGAAGAATGCACACAACAATGTTCACTATCTTAATTGGAATGCAGGACATTATCATACAAACACATCAATATTGCTAGCTTTTTCAATGTATCCAAAACTTTCATGCAAATGAACTAAAGAAGCAACATATACCTGCTTGATCAGGACTCTAAAGGATCAAATTAGAGGACTTTTACCGACACAAGTTTATCATCATGAAGGTATTAAAGTTTACCACATTTGAAGTCATGCCACAGGCTACAAAAAGAACTGCAAAACCTTAAGCTATATACGTCCCTAGCTGCTAAAATTGTCGAAAATCCAGAAAATATGAAAACCCAAAAAAAAAACAAGTGCCTGATTAGGTAAACTAACTTCCATTTACTGAAATGTGATGCTCTCCAAACACACAGTTGCAACGTACTTCCAATTAAAATAAACAAAATGTTATTGTACAATCATTTATAATCCCACTGCAATCTTCAGGCAAAATACACACATACACGCTCAACATGCATTGCCAGAGAAAGTTGCTTTAGACCAATTTTTTTCCTACCATACAGTGTGAAAAAAAGATCTGTTGGACGAATGTAAACAAGAAAGTCTTACATCTTTTCTTGCATAGTTCTGCGTGCCTTCACGGTTTCTGGGTCCATACTTAGGACATTCCGATGAA
>JBBMKE010000011.1:13559088-13577045 GCA_037834125.1 Lippia alba | reverse complement strand
TATTATTATTATTATTATTATTATTATTATTATTATTATTATTATTATTATTATTATTATTATTATTATTATTACCTTCTATAATTGTGGATTGGCCCCTCGTTAAGTAATTTATATCATTTTGGCCCCTAATCTATATGTTTCTCTACATTTTTTCTTTAGTTTTCTTTCCCTTTATGAATGAAATTTAATCAATCTCATACTCTTAACTCGTAGTTTCAAAGAATCATCAAACTGGATTACTGGACTGTGTACGTAATTCAATTATTCCGACGCTATATTAGTTTATCGAGTAATTCTAATTCGAATTTAATTCGATCAAATTAGTAGAATTATGGGAAGAGAATTTTTTACACTTTGTTGTGTGATTTGTGTAAGACTTAAAGAAATTGACCGATTAAATAGCAAATGTAATAAGTTTGCTCATATTATTGGTTGAATTACGTTGAGTCAGATTCGAGTTAAATTTTTTTTAATTGATGTATGTAACTACAAACAGTAAGAATAACTTTTATATCTTAATGATTCGATTCGACGCGAATATATAATTGGTAAAGGAGAACTTTACATACATTTCGATTATCATTTGTTGTTATATTTTATTTTCTGGTAGTTTTATTAAATAATTAATCAAGTTCATGAATAAGTAGATTAAAATTTGACATTTCCTATAATTATATAATTAGATCAAGGCTTTGCACAATATGAAAGAACATTAACCACTCTAACAAAAACTGGTATTATTGAAAAAAACTTAGTACTTACCATGAATTAAGCAAAAGTAGTATCCATGATAGTTGGGAATGGTCTTGGCACATCAAATCTTCTTCGATCACCCCATTTTTAGTTGAATTTGTGTCAACGAAATTTTCCAGAACAACGGAAGTTCTTGAAATTTTGGAATAGACCAAATATGATATGACATGACTGATTTTCTTCATTTCCATTACTAATTTTTTGTGAAATCAATAACTAAAGTCCTCAATTCTACTGATGAACACAAGTTTGTTCAGAAAATCTTTAAAAATATTGATGTATTTTTTCACGAAAATAAAATGAAATGTTTCTTCAATCGTCTGCATTAAATAGTCGTTGTCTTTTACTTTCGTTTTCGTCAAACTCAACCCATATCCACATTACAAATGTAATTTCGTAAATTAACTTCAAATTTCGTCAAAATGTTGTAATAATATCGTAATAAAGATAAAATACTTAAAAAATATGTCCAAAAGGTTATGGTTACTATAATCCGTCTGAAGGAAGAAAATATGGATAATATTTTTGAAAATTTGATATAATTCAGATACTTCATTTTATATTATCTTCAAACATGTTTTATAACTAATGTAATTAATTTAGAGTAAAATGGGTAATTGCATTCATCGTCCCTCTTCTTATAAAATGGGTAATTGCATTCATCGTCCCTCTTCTTAATATTATTTATTTTTGCCTCTTTCTTAATATCGTATAAGCTTTTAATATTATTTATTTTTGCCTTTTCTTACTGCTTATTTTTAATATAATCTAAGATTGATAAGCAATCAACAGTTCCCTAGAAGTTTCTAAATTCTTCTTTGCATGAAATGGTATCCTTAAGCATATTGTTATAAATTCCCATAGATAATAAGTCATTTTACTAAATTATTTATTGTTGCAACACTAGTACACTTTTTGGAACACCATCCAATCTTTTTCTTTTTCTGTGTCCGTCAAAAAACATACGTCGTATTATACGTATCATGTTACATATCGTGTCGTGTTGTCTTATATTTCTGTATATATGCTTTATCATCACACCATTATTGAGATTATTTGTTATATCTCTATCGTCTTAAATACGCAATTAATATTTCAGTTGACTCTCCAATATAATAATTATTATGAAAGTTAGTAACACATTCATTTTATAAATTTTTTATCATCAGTGTAACTCCATTCTTGGATCAATATATTATAGGTACTAAAAATATTCGTCGATTGTGGAAAGAAAGAATCAATATAAATTATCGCATCACATATTACATCACGGTGTGCCAATCTCATGAATCATGAGAAGAAATCTTCGGAAGATCGCCGGTGGGAGGCGCCATAGTATGGCCGCCTGTTGTGTAGTTGTTCGCCGGTTGAGGTGGTGATGTCGATTTAGGAACCACATCGGGAAGCAATGCGCCGTAGTTTATAATCTCTCCTTCTGCACGACCGCCATCGCCATCATCACCGCGGCCATAGTTCTAGCCATTTTTATTTGTTATAGCTCGGTTTTTTGATATATATGTATATATTTTCTCCTCTAGTTTCCTTTTTTTATTCTCGAGTATTTATCAAGGTTGAGTTCTTTTATAATTGATTAGTAGGGTTTGGTTTGTGGTTGTAGAATTTTCACATCGAGGTGAAGTTAGTTCGCATGTAAAAGGAATTAACATATATCTGTAAATTCTGGTGGATGAAAGTGAACAGTTAAGAAGATCACTAAAAATAATAATTTTTATGGAGATTTGTAAAAATGTTTATTATCTATATATCCTTCCATTGTTTAGGAATATATACTATATATTTATAAACTTTAGGTTATATTCGATATTAAATTAAATCATAGCTTATAGGTATATAATTAATATGATGTACGTGTTATGTAAAATATATACTAGAAACAGCATTTTGGGAGTCATTACTTTTATTTTAAAATAAGGGCATGTTTCGTTATTATACCATCTCTACGTTTAGAAATAATTACAAAAATTAATCCCTCGAATATTATCAAAACAATAAGGTTCCAAACCTTTCATTTTTCGTATAAAATGTCAGTACTACGTTTAACAACATTACTCCATGAATGTTTTTGGGGCCTAATGTAATTAATAATACAAGCAGAAATAGTATTTTTCTTAAACCGTTCTCATACTAAATATAATCAATGGAGAATAACAAGGACTAGAAACAAGTAGAACCATGAAATCCCTCAACGAGCCCAACTACATCCATTTATATAACTTCCCAACAACACAAGTTCCAACCCCACAGCATCAAATCACTTCACCAATTTCCCAGCCAAGAAAACCAAGTTTCAGTAATTACAGATATCCCCATTTTCTCACAACAGGTAGCTGCCAAGCAATGGCTGCATTGAGACCAAGAATCGCAGTTTCTCTGCTGATGGCGATCTTCGTCTGCCTTATCCTAGCGAGACAAGTCCACGCGGATTACGAGGATCAGCACCACTCCGTGTCGACCGACAGCCACGGCGTCACGAAGGAAGGCGGATCTAGTATCGACAACTGGCACAAGTTCGAGGCGCAGGGGCAGGAGCAGGAACTCGACGATTTTGATGAGCATGCGGTGGTTATGGGACATAAATGAATGAAATTTTAACGTACAATCAATTTGAGTTGTGTTATGCTAGGTTAATTCATGGGATTTGGAAGATTGATCGTCATTAAGTTCTATAGTTTGGAGTCTTTATGTTGTTTTAGTGGCTTGGTATTTAGTTAGGGTCAATATTGTTGCATGATATGTTTTAATGTGTGTTGTATGTCGAGTGCAACATCATTCAAAGGTGGTGGTGTAGGTTTATAACAATAATAATAAGAAGGCTTATGTACACGGTTTTCTTGTTCTATCTCATTTGTTATTAGTTGAAGTTTGGTCGGATATTCAAGGAATTATCAAACTATTTTTATTGATGGTAGTTACTAGTAACATATCAAAATGATTATTCAAATACGAAACTTTTAATTAAATTAGCATAGTATCGAACTGTTAAATTATATTAATAAGGGGATCAGTATATTGTTTGTTAATGATTCTCTAGGCTCTATTTTTTTTCATTAATAATGCTTTAAGATGTGCGAATCCGTCATTATTTTTAATTTTTTTATTTGTCATTTGTCGATATTATTTGATGTGGTAACCTGTTGTAGTTGTATATTTCTTGTATATTTTTTAACGGTCGTCGACGGTTATTTATCGAATTTATCAATGATTTATTTACAGAAAATTTCCCTCCTGAAACCTTTTATTAGTTTTTTAACAATTTACTTCCAACCAAAAAAATTTTTTTTTAACAATTTACTTATAATCAACTTTCATTTTTCTATTACACTAATTTGACCAAACTAGAGTACTCGAACTAAACTTATTAGTAATTGATAATCTTTACGAAGCCACTACATCCAAAATAACAATGTGGTTTCAGTTATAGGTTGGATTGAGTTTGGTGGGGTTTCTTGAGGATAGTACAATCACATTAATAATAATTTCAATATCTCCATGTTCCATGCATATGATATACGTACGTATTTCATTTAATTATTTGTCGAACCAGAAGAAGTAAATATTAATTATAACTAATCTTAATATGCAGAAATTAATATGTATTCAATGATAAAATAAAGCACATGGATCTTAAAATGGGAAATTTTCAACCACTAGAACGAATGAAATAAAAATTGGAGGGACCATTTAATTCGATAATAACAATATGCGAACTTTGGAAAATTATTGGGCACTAAATGGCCTCTTTTTCAGGTGAAACTCTAAATGATTACGACTAATTTGTCAACGTATTTGCATTATTTTTGTTTAAATTATTGCATATACTCTTAATATAGTAATAAATAGTGTTGTAAATTGTGGCCCTTCCTTTTCCACCTTCTTTTTCTTTATTGTACACGGGACATTGATAGTGAAATAAATTAATAATTTGGTTGCTAAATTGTGAACAATTGATGAAGAAATTTAAAACTACTCCATTTCTGTTGCTACTATCGTACAATAAACAAAATTTTCCTGGAAAAATGAAAGTAACAATAGTTTAAGAGTGTTTTAAATGAATATAAGTGATTCAACACCGCCGTTCTTAAAAATAATTACACTTTATATTTTGATTTGTCATAAAGTAAAATTAAACTATTTATTTATAGTTATCATTTTGATTCTATTTAATAACAATATTTAATTTTATTTGATTTTCAAATAATTAAGTCTACTTAATTATCCATTTTTCCTGTGTAAAATTTTTAAACAAGAGATACATATTCGTATTTTTTAAATATAATAATAATAATAATAATAATAATAATAATAATTGTTCACCTAAAATTATAATATGGTGTAAATAAAAGTTAGTATCACATCTGATGATGTTAGAAATTGATTGAAGCTTAGCAGTCTATTATGGATGGTTAGAGAGGGGATGCCCCTCGTTACTACATTTTTTTGGGAACGTTCGAGGAAATTTTTTCCCTTTGTGACCATTAAAAAAAATAGATTTATAAATCTAGCTCATATAGTACAATTCCATTATAAGGGAGGTTAATTCCAATAAATATCACGAGACAAACCCTAAACTGTCATTTCCACTCTGCCAACCTACATACCAACTCCATGAAGTTGCTGCAAGCTTCTCATTAATGGCCATAAAAGCTCTTCCTCAGCTCAAAGACGCCATTAAATAACTCCCCAACAAACTCTCCTATATGCAATATTAATTATCACTCAACTATATATATGTATGAATATACACACACATATAATATAACATACTTAATTCTCACAAAACAAGAAAATGGCGACTAATTCCCTTTTCGCACCAGCATGTCTTCTGCTTCTCACTATTATGATCGGCGGCGCCACCGCCGCGGCTGGGAAAATTCCGGCGGTGATCGTGTTCGGGGACTCCTCGGTTGATGCAGGTAACAACAACGATATATCCACGGTGTTGAAGAGCAACTTCAGGCCGTATGGCCGTGACTTCTACGGCGGTCGGCCGACGGGGAGGTTCTCGAACGGCCGTATACCGCCGGATTTCATATCGGAGGCTTTCGGGCTCCGGCCGTTCGTGCCGGCTTACTTGGATCCAATGTATAATATATCTGATTTTGCTGAGGGGGTTTGCTTTGCTTCTGCTGGTACTGGCTTTGATAATGCAACTTCTAATGTTCTTGTAAGTATGCTCTACAAGCAATTCTTCTATTTGCAGTTAGATACGATACGGTATGAATATATCGACATAAATTTTTTCTTAAATTTACTACACGAAAGATACTTGGTAGAATAACATAATTTTTTTCTTAAATTTATCATATGAAAGGATACCTGGTTGAACAATATGATGTGATTTAATGGTATTTTAAGAAATATATGCTGATATACTTATGATTTTTATGCATTTCATATACCAAAATAATGTATATGCTAAAAAGTTGAGTAATTAATGCTAACTAAAATGAAACTCTTCACTACTAGAGTAACACCTATCACCTTCTTTAGTCTTTACCAAACTCAACGTAGCTACATACCTTAATTACGAACTCCTTTTCTAGATATGGCTCGTGGGTAAAAGTTGGTATATTTTGCAATTTATAATCCTTTATTATTAAAGGTGAATTTGTAGGAAAAAAACAATTTATGTGCTTTTTCCTTCTTCGGAAAATCAACTTTAATAAATAGAAATAAATTAAACTAGAATCTAAACACAGACATATTTTTTCATTTTTGCTTCTTGCTTATATCTCAATTTTTCTCTGGTAGAATGTGATCCCTCTTTGGAAAGAAGTGGAGTACTTCAAGGAGTACCAACACAAGCTCAAAGCCTATGCAGGGGACGCAAAAGCCACACACATAATAAGTGAAGCTCTCTACCTCATAAGCTTAGGCACAAATGACTTCTTGGAGAACTACTACACCATTCCGGATACGCGGAACAAATACACGGTCGATCAGTTCCAGGACTATCTTATCGGGCTTGCTGAGAAGTTCGTGAAGGACATATACGGGTTGGGCGCCCAGAAGATGTCGCTAACCGGGCTCCCACCGATGGGGTGCTTGCCCTTGGAGAGGACCACAAACTTTGTGAATGGGAATGGAAATGAGTGCATGGATAGTTACAATAATGTTGCCCTTCATTTTAATGGGAAGATGAGTGCTTTGACCAACAAGTTGAATCAGGAGTTGCCTGGGATTAGGGTGGCTTTCTCCAATCCATATGATGTTTTCATGAATATTGTCAAGAAGCCTTCTCAATTTGGTGAGTTTTCTTGCATAGTGTGCGTAGTTATGAGATATGTAAAGGTTTAAAGAATAGACTAAGGGTTTTAATTTTGACATATATGGTAAACTTTGCTTATTGTCTGATAAAATCATCCCATGATATGTATAAAATATATAAGGAGTTTTTAATTTAGAACCTGACTCGATCAAATTAATGTAACGAAAAATAGAGTTTTACACTTGTCGGGTAACTCACGTAAACTTTAGGGTAAGTGGTCATAAAATAAGTAGCATAATACACTTATCTGTTTGATTAGTTGGGTTTTGTCCAGTCCGGTTGGGGTAGATTTTTGTGCCTTCTGAAATCTGTTGATTGGTGTAGAGACAATTACACTTTTGCATGGCCATTTATGCAGAAATATTAAATACAATATGAGATTTAATGGACTGTGACAGCACTGTATGATCTTCAGTCACAGTATGAATTTTCACGTCTGAGATTCATGTTGGGCAATGGAAATCATCAACATTTTGAGTCCATATTATATAGATATATGGTTGTATTTAATTATACATATATGATACGGATACCTGATCTGATGCATGTGCCAGCCATAAATTATGGATTGGCGGTCGTGGACTGGAGCCACATTACATGCCAGTCAAGAAATTTCAACTAATCCATCATTAAAAAAAATGTCAAAATTCGAGTGACGAATCCATCAGAAACTCGTTGGAAATCACCTATATATACGGATGGGTTTCCGACACGAACGAATATATAGTCTTTTAACAATCTTTTTCCTTGAAAAATATGCAGGATTTGAAGTAGCAGCCGTAGCATGCTGTGCGACAGGGATGTTCGAGATGGGATTTATGTGCGATCAAATGAATCCATTTACGTGTTCAGATGCAAACAAGTATGTTTTCTGGGATTCTTTCCATCCAACGGAGAAGACAAGTCGGATTATATCTGATTACTTACTCAAACACAGTTTGCATCAATTTCTTTGAAAGCATTTTGTATCCTATAATTGAATCTTGTGTTAGATCAAACAAATATATAGTGTTATAATTAGTTGCTTAACGTTACATGATATGGATTGCGTGTTGTATCATTGTAAGACTTCATATATATAATGCATAATATTTAGTGTGTTATGTTTTCATTTGTATTATATATATAGTAAAGATATATACATCATTAATCAAATGGTGATCCTTGAATTTGGGTGCATGAGAAACAATTTCAAATCCCCCTTAGCAGTCCGGCCTTTTGATTTGCTATAATTTAACGAAAAAATTAGTAAATTATCATCGACAGTGTATATCCTGATAAGAGCTTAGTAATTATAACTTGTTCTAATTAAGTGTTTTTATGTTTTAATTTCAAAAGTTCAAAACACAAATTTCTCAATATTGGTAAAGCGTAACAAGCATAGAACACAAAATCCAGCGTAAAATCCCTTGTGTTAATATTTTTCATTTTTTATTTTAGATGGAAAATATTAAGACAAAAAAACATATTTTCAAGTTATAAATGATGTACTTTGTACTTTATAATCTGGACTTTATGTGCAATATTTGTCAATGCAATTATAAACATCCAAGTTGGACCCCCATCACTTTATTTCACTGGAGACTATTTTTAATTTTCCTCGTAATAGATTAAAATAAATTAAAGGGTAAATTTAAATTCAAACCTGATTTAATTAAACTAGCAAGATGAATAAAATTTTATACATGTCATTTAATTATGATATAAATTTTAGTGAAAAAAATTAATTAAATAGCAAATTTAGAACAGCCGAATAAAGAGATTCAAGATTAATTGATGGATCGAATCAAAGAGCTGGATAAAGAGATTCAATTATAAGAGACTAAAAGCAAACTGAAGAATGACCGTGGTTGGTGTAACTCTTATATAGTAAAGAAAGAAAATAAAATAAAGGTCTATTTTGTTAATTGAGTTTGATACAATCAGATTTAGGTAATCAATTTTAGAAATCTTGAGGATAATCTAACTAATTTCAATAATCATCTTAGTCGAAGCTTTAAATGCAGAGCAAAAATTGTCAAAGTAATTAACGTGTCACATATGATGCACAAGCTCGCAATAATAGCTGCTCTTATTCGGTGGGTAGTTGCCAACATCAAACTATCATAAATATTATAATAGTACTGAGTACATAGCAAATACAGATGTCTCTTATCGAGCTAGGGTATATATTATTTATTTTCTTTGGTGAAAATTTATTTGTAAATATTTTTTAGGTTTATTGGTGTATGCTAAAATACGAGCTTAAAAAGTAACTCCAAAATGCATTGCGAGCCAAATACTACAAAACGACATTTTTTTATGGTTGAAAATGTATTCTTGAATTCATAAAATGACTTAGTTATTGATAATTTATGGACGTAGTTCAGCTAGATATTAGTCACTTAAATCAATATTGAATGTCCATAATTTAAACAATTTATGTTTTAATTTATGATGTAATTAATAACCCACTTTTATTTTTAATAATATCCAATATCGTAAAAACATACGAACACAAATTGAAGTCTCAATTTTAAAAAATTAATTCATTTCAACCATTAAATAAAAAAAGAACAAGGGTAGCATATCATCGACAAGAGGCATCGGGCGATGTAACGAAGGCGATGACGGACTGAATTCGCAGCTCTCAATTTGGGGAAAATTGTATAGTGGTATTAAAATAAACGAAGACAGATAGTACTACATTAAATATTTCAATAAGGACATAATGATAATATGCGATATTTGACCAACAAAGTAAACAAAAAAACTAATAATCTGTAAAATCCTACATAAAATGTAAACCAAAGAAATGGGCATGACGCTTAATTAATCTAACCCCCCATAATCTCAACATCCAATATCCAATTTACAAAAGTAAACAGGGCCTTACTGTTTTGCCTAGCTTTTAACTCCAATTCAATTCTTGGGGTTAAATTTACCATTTTTCTTATTTTGGGGTGAAAAACTACACTCTTTATATGTCTGGGGTGCAAAGTGTAAATAGTGATAAAAAGAGTGCCTTTCATCATCACCTGGAAAGATGTCCACAGTGCATACAGTGGACTCCCACAAATGGATGTTCTCTTCAACAACATCAACGTCCGAGATCTTCTCTCCTCGCCGGAATCTCCCTCCTCGCCGCTGTCGGCGCCGGACCTCCGCCTCCTCATATCCCGCCTCGACGCCCATTCCCTCGGCATCAAATCAACCGTTCAATCCTATCTCCTCTCGCACCACGCCGATTTCTCCTCCCTCTTCTCGCACTGCTCCGACGTCGTTTCGAAGTCGGAAAGCCTCTCCAATGACGTTCTATCGCTGCTGAATCTGATATCCGATGAGCCGATCGAGGCGGATGTCGGGAGAATTGTTCGGGAGATTGTGGAGAAGAGCCGGGAGGCGAAGGAGAAGAGGGAGATTTTGGGGTTTGTTGGGGTGGTTTTGGAATTGAATGGAAAATTGGGGGTGGTTAGGGAGGATGTGAGGAATGGGAGAGTGGTAGAGGCGGCGGAGGGGCTGAGGGAGCTGAAGGAAGCGCTTGGAGTGAAAGGTGATGCTGATGGTGGTGCAGCTGCGGAAGGTGAGCCGGCGGTGTATGGAATTCTGAAACAGCAGTGGAGTGACTGTTTTGAGGAGGTAATGATGTTCTTTGTTCGATTGTGGTTTTATCTTTATGCCTGTTGATGAAATCGATGTGAATGTCAGCTGTGTGTTTGAGGTATAGTTCTACTTGGTGCGTAAAGGATTCATTTTTTGCATAATTAGAATCTTGAGCTTTATGTTGGATCAACTGCGAGTAATGCAATGGTGATTTTGTCGAACTTTTATGATTGTTCTTTAGATACGTTCGGTTTGGATGTAGATTCAAGAGCTGCTTCTGAAGTTTATGGAGAAGGCGGTGCGGTTTGATCAGGAAGGTAACATGGTTCATATAAAGTATCAGATGACTCTGAGCGGAATTCATGGGCTTGAGCTTCGAACAGTTTTGAAAGCAATGGACGTGAGTTAAAGTTAACGTGATCTCATTGAATTCATCTTCGTTGTGAAAATTAGAAGGATTCAGTTAATGCAAAATTTCTAAGCAATATGTTATTATGCTTGGCGGTTATTTAGGTTGCTGACATCCTCGATTACGGCCTAGCAAAAGTTGCTGATTTGATTACAAAACATGTTCTTATTCCAGTAGTTAGTTGTAGGGCAACTCCTTCGTTTACAGAAGAAGTTGATCAAGATTTGGGGCATGTCCCTGAAGCAGCAGTGAAAATGGTTCCTTCTGATCTCGAGGTGTGTATATGTCATCCATGATAAGTATTCTCATTTACTATCAATATTTTGGTTGCATCATTGAATGAGAAAGAATAGTCTTAGAGCTTTAATATTTTAGTATCATTCTTCGTTTGCAGGGCAACAAGGTGGATGGTGAAATTATGTACTCTAACATTGTTCAGATAATTGAGTTTATCAATAAGTTCTTATGCTTCCATGATGGTTCTTGGATGCGCTCACTTGGAAGATTAACTTGGCCAAGGATGTCTGATATGATAATTTCCAATTTCCTTTCCAAGGTTTGTTGTTGTTAACTCTTTTGCTTTCATTAGTAGGACCTCTCTAGAGAACTGAAAGTAATGTTACCTCAAAAGCATTAATCTATGAGCCACATTATTTTAATCTAAATTATTTTAATCAGACAAGTGAGGTGAAACAAATAACATTATGGCATGAACATGTATGATGTATGTTGCTCACCTAAGAATTTCATTTGTTTACTTTAAATCTTGTATAGTTTTAATTGGCATATCCTATCAAGCATGCATCTATATGAATTTCGATATAAAATGCTCAGACGGGAAAATTTTCAGATTGGAATTCATATCAATTTCATACGCATTATAGATGTGATATCCCCCTTCTTGAGTTCAGGTTGTTCCGGATGATGCGTCGAAGCTGGCCGAATTTCAAGGGATTAGGAAATTAACAATTGATTTTGAGACTGCTTTAAAGGAACTTAAGTTTATACCTCCATCCGACAGCAAGGGTGAAAAGCTAAGCAAATATGCTGACAATGTTGAGGTGCACTTTGCTTCAAGAAAGAAGGTTCAGATTTTGGCTAAGTCTAGAAATATGCTTTTACAGTCTACTTTCAGCCTTCCTCAAGTGAGTTTTCAATTGAAATTTTTTTTTCCTGAAATATTGCCTATGTTGCTTCTTTTCAAATCAGCAAGCATATTTTTCCTACAGGACTACATTACAAGAATTTCAGGGGTAAAGACGGAAAAATTTGCCGAAGATAGCTCTAATCATGTTGTTTTGTTATTCTCGTCTGAGAAATGTGTGGTATCTGAAGCCGTTAAACAACTAATGGAGCTTGTGCACCAAACCCTTCAGGTTAGTATGCGCAAGAGAATCATGCTCTGTACATTTCTTCTTTCTACATCAGAGAATAAAATTTCTGATTAGAGTTGTTTGAGCAGGATGTGTGCTTGTTACCTCCAAAAGTTGGATTGGAATTCTATCAAACTGCTAGAAATGCTCTAGCTCTTTATGAAGCTATCATACCTGTGAAGGTTAGTGCATAAGGAAATTGAACAAAACGTGTCTCCAACTTTAGTGAAAGTCTCTCAATTCATCCTTTGGGATCTTATAAATGGTTTTGCTAATATTTTGGAAAGTTCAGTGAAGACCAATAAATTAGTAACATAATCCCATGAATTCCTGAAGCTTCACAGGCAGCTTGATTCCATTAACCAGGCTGCTGTTCTCGTTCACAATGACTGTCTTTACCTATCAGAGGAGATTCTCGGGCTTGCATTTGAGGTATGCCTGTCTTTACCTATTGCTGAGTTCTTGCGTAACTACAAAATAATCCCTCGAGTATTGTTATTAACACTGAGGTCCCCGACATTTTATTTTTAGTGCAAAAACATTCCCTACGGGAATTGCAAAACTACAATAACACCCTACTTGAGGGATGTTTTTGTATAAAGATTGGAATCACGGGTATCATAGTTTCTAACACCCACGGGACTCTTTTGTAGATACACCTAACCTCAGAGTAGTAGATGCTAGTCGCGCAATATTTTCTTACATAACTAATGCTTCCTTTACTTAAATTTGCAGTATCGCACATACTTTCCTAGTTCTGTGAAGGAACATGCTGTGTTTATCGATTTGGCACCAAAATTTCAACTCATGGCTGAAGAAGTATTGCAGCGACAGATTCAGCTTGTTATTCATAATTTGAAGCAGGTATAAGTTGTGGAAATTAAGAGATGTTACCACCACCTTTCTCAATCTGCGTTTTTTTTTTTTAAATCTAATTATGCTGAAATTTGCAACTTACTAGGCTATTGATGGAGCCGATGGATTTCAGAATACCCACCAAATTAAACAGTTTGAATCTGCCAAGTTCTCTATTGACCAGGTATCGTCAAGAATTTTAAATTCATCCATCTGCACAATTTAAGTTTTTTTTAATGGAAATTGGCTAAAAATTGTGTCAGGTTGCATTCATAATTGAGAAAGTACACATAATTTGGGAGCCTCTATTGCTTCCTTCAGTCTATGAGAAAAGTATGACCATGATTCTCGAAGATGTATTTTCAAGAATCACGAAAGAGATACTTCTCTTAGATGATATGGCAGCTGAAGAGACGTTGCAGGTACAATTATCCAAATATTTGTGGAATAATTTTAACCGACAAGTTGCAACTATCAATCTGAGGCCTCTTTAAATGCAGCTTCAAAGACTAATCCATCTGCTGTTTGAGCATCTCACATCTTTACTGGATCCCCTGTTGGCGGTCGATCCAAGAGGGAAATCACAAGAGGCCCAAAAGGACCGGGAGCATTTCTTAATATCCATTCAGAAGTTGAGAAAATTAGCAGGTATCATTCTTCATCCTAATTAAATCCTGAAAATAGTTGATGATCTGCATTCTTGGCAAATTTACTAAACATTTATTCTGTCTATGCCGTTAGAACTTTTGGACATGCCTCTGAAGTCTATTACTGCTGCATGGGAGAGCGGTGAACTTGCTGATTGCAATTTTACATCGTCTGAGGTATGCAAACTATTTGCTGCACATTATTTCAATATATTACACCAAAAAAAGGCATAGACGGGGAATGAGCCAGAAATGGATTCGTTTCGCTTCTAATTACTTGTTTTCCTCATTTGCAGTTGGAAGACTTCATTAGAGCAATATTTGCAGATTCACCTTTGAGAAAAGAATGCTTGTTTATCATAGAAAATTATGGCAGATGAAAGGAGAGATAGGGAAAAGGAACGTGAAATCGAAGATTGAAGAGATTCATTTATCGGAATAGGGGTTAGGATTAGCTTCAGTAAAACAATAGAAATACAGACATGACTTTATCAAAGAAATCTCTGTAACAAAATAGAAAATGTAACGAAAGATTCTAACTTTTTGGTAACGTGTTTATTCATATTGGGATATAAATCTTTGTGTTATATGTATTGTTTATAGTGATGATATTTCCATTTGCAAAGGAAGTAGCATAGATCATGTAATGTAAACTAAAAAAAAAAATTCAATGTAAATTTTTGGGGACAGGGGAAGTTTTTGTAATATTTCAAACATCTTAATAATGATGTTATTTCAATATGTAAGGGAAAGGTACTCCATACACCAAATACATCAAGAACAGAGCTGCTACTTACGACATAACTTATCAGTTTCAAACTATGTTAGTCCTACAATGGACCAACTGCAACTCGCTCCATTCACTACTGACCTTAAACAATCGAAGTTTAGAATAATGCACAGCTTAACTCAAAACTCATGGCTTGATTCGTGTAGTCATAAATGTAGGAAGCTCCAAACTATAATTCATCCTTTCTGGTGTCGTCGTCTGCCATTAGTTCTTCAAGGGAGAATTCGTCTTCTTCGATGATTTCTCCATCTTTACCATCCCATGCCTCAGTCTTCACAATGGTGGGACTGCCTTCCAACGGCAAGTTGCCTTTTCCACCACGCCCGGCTTCTTTCACAAATTCTCTGAGAAAATAAAAAACAAATAGTTACTATGTATAATTACACGAACATCCAAACTTGAATTTTAAATTTACAAATGCACCCTTCTAAGTTCTGGCCATCAGAATTCAATTGCAAAAGATGACATTATCGAATATATGCGAGGAAAGCTTAAGAAGTTGATTAAAGTTAGCTTATATCATGCGGAGAAGAGATTTCAGGACGGGTTAAGATCAGTTTTGGTACTATAACTTAAACCAAGTTGAATCGTGGCACCATGTTTTTCACTTGTCTCAAAATTGAGACCATATGTTTCATTTCATATAACTTCAACACATTCGCATATTTAATGGCAGCACAAGAATAAGTCGATACGGCCATTGAACAATTCTTCACAGTCTGCAGCAGTCTCGGATTTGATATCATTAGAATCCAATGTAGTAAAAATGATAAAATTTTGAGTTTTGCGAAAAGTATAGTACCAAAACCGAAATTAAGTTACTGCATCAAAAGTGAGATTCCCTTCTGGTAAAGTTAAATTGGAGGGGTTTTAACTTCTAACTATTCCTTTTACGAAAAGATAAGAAGGAAAGAAACGAAAAATATGATACTTACATAATATGGGGCTGCTCAAATGCACTCTTGAGTGGGGCATAAGCTTTCTTCTTCAGATTGAGAGCTACCAAAGCTGGATACCCGTAGCCTCCGACTCCAACGTGCTTTTCAAGATCTGGCTGTTTACCAGCAGCGACCCAAAGGTAGCTGCAGCATATATCAACCCAATCTTTAATTTCAAGATATAGTGAGTTATACCGAATCTCGTTTGATGAAGTTACAGAAATTTAGGGAGCTTTTCTTGCCTGTAAGGACTCTTTCTGAATTTCTGAGCGGCTGATAACAGAAGCTGAATGTAGTTATTTCTACCCTCTGCCTTGGAGTCCAATATGTCTGGGAGGAACGCAACGAAGCAGATGGCAGCTGAACCGCACTTATCTTCCATAACATCCTATATGATACATGACGCATTGTTTCAGGTCGTTCAGTAACATTTTATACTAAATGAAGGAGAAGTAGATCCTATTTGTTTGTTTGTGCCTCTTCATGCATGTGTGTGTGAAAGAGAGAGAGGGAGACCTGCATGCAAGCTCGCAGACATGTATTTCGAGCATGCAGAGACGGTGCCCCCTCTCAGATTTTACAGTCAGTCGAGAATTTTTTCTAAATGACATTCTTTACATCTCGTCCCCCTTAACCCAAATCCAAGCTCTGTCCTTGGGTGTATTCGTATGAGTGTGTGTGTGTGTGTGACAGAGAGAGAGAGAGAGAGACAGAGCATCTAACCGAGCTAGTCAACTCAGTCACTTCAGGAGGTTCAGAATTTGCCTCGAGCTGCTCCAAAGCAAATGATTCGATTGCTGATGCTGACCTGGCGCCTTCATAAGGTACAGGGCTCTCTTTGTCAGCACCAAACACCAAAATAGTGGGAAATCCTTGAACATTGAACCTGCTCATCAAAGACTGGCAACTCTGATAGGTTTAGCAATATTCCATTCGATTCTTAACAATCCCAATAAATAAAACAACCGAGCTTCGAGCAATCTATATAGTCAGAACTCAGGACTGACTGAAAATATGTTAGAAACAACTCACCTTTTCTGCATCACAATCCACGTGACCCAACTTCACCTGCCCTTTGAGACTATTGGCCGCCTTTTTCCACTCCGGAGCAAGTTTCTTGCAATGTCCGCACCTTCAAGTGTCACAATTATAATTAAAAACAAGTCTATATGTAAAAATATATAGGGATAATTATTACACCAATATATCTGGAGGGTTGGCCTAATTACAAAAACTTATCATGAGGTTTGAGAAATCACAAAAGATTTCCTGCCAGCGAATTTGCGTGTCACAGCTGGAACGAAGAATGATGACAGCATCCCAAATCTTTAATGAATATCTTATTTTGTTGTTGGCGATTACTAGTGAATGTTTGACTTTAAACTCATGATTCTAATACCAACATGAGTTCGACTAAGGAACGTTTTGTAATTTCTCAAACCTCACTAGATTTGTGTTGTTCTGTCTAAGTTAGAAGTAATTATCAGACAATACAATTATCTACTTCAAAAGATATATTTAAAGAAAAAACATGCATACGAAGCTAACTTACCAAGGAGCAAAGAACTCCACAATCCAGAGATCCTTACTTTTGATGACCAATTCATCGAAATTGCGTGAGTTTAGTTCGACTGATGCACTTGGTTCTGATTTCTGACTCGACCCTTGAGCTGATTTCCCATTAAGACGTTCCTTTAGGAGCGCTTTGATCTGCATGAATAAGAGAAGCGTTACGTGCACTTTCCTCGTCATATATCATCTGATTCAAAATGCCACTCACTATAAACTATATACATTGTAACATCTATGATTAAGAAGCTCAATGAATTCCTAAGCACACAACTGGTTTTATTTGTTGATCGACCCCACAAAAATCAGAAATCCAGCAAAATGGTGGAAAACAGAAGTTGAAATGATAAAGCTATAGAGCAATATAAATAGGTCCAAAGAAACATTCTCACCTGTTTCAATGCAAATTCAGCTATGGGCTTCACTTCCCGAGCGCCTTGATAATCTACGGGAGGTTTCCCTGGAACAAAAACCTTAATCGTAGGAAAACCTCTAATTCCATATTCCTGCATACGAACCAAGACAAGAGTAAAATATCAAAACAAAACCTCATATGCCATCACACACAATCATAAAGACAATGAAAGCACCTGCGCAAGGGACTTATGAGCATCGGCATCAAGGGCAGCGACAGTTGCTACACCTTTCAATACATTAGCAGCCTTCTCCCACGTCGGTGTCAGAGCTTGACAGTGACCGCACCACGGCGCAAAAAACTCAACTAGAACTACACGGTTTGAATTCAATAC
>JBBMKE010000011.1:13532606-13545624 GCA_037834125.1 Lippia alba | reverse complement strand
GAAGAATAAGTTTTCTAGAAACGATGGAACTTTAGAGTTGTAAATCATGATGTCCCTCGTAAATGGATTATACAGATGCATATCAGAATATCTTGTCAGTTAGTAACAAACTTTACCTTGGCAATTAGGTCAAACAAAAGCAAAAATAATTCAGGGTATTAAAAATCTTACAAGAAATGAAAATGAAGAGCAAGATAATTGCGAACACTCACCTGAGGAGGAGGATGCATGATCCAAATAGGACGACGAAGCCACGGTGTAGTCGACAGAGGAGACACTGACACACTTTGATCCTTCATATGGAAACAATACAAGTTGCCATCTTTTCTCTTTGTTGCAAAATATATGCGACCAGATCCAAATCCAGGGCAAGACACAGAGCACTCCTTACCAGTGAACAAAGCTCTATCATCAAGATACCTTATTTTCTCCCACTTCATGTTCTCCAAATTCACTTTGTACACATCAAACACTTGATTTGCACTCCAAAAGTATAAAAAGTAGAGTTCTCAGCTAGATTCTACCACATACGTCTTTTTAGATTTAAGAACTGCATCCGCACGGGAGGATCGGGGCGGATCACCTCGTGGCTCTTGTATTTCAGACAAGTGATTTTTTTTGTCGTTAACAATCTCAATGGACCAAAAACTGGAGTTTAAAAGAATATGTGCACCAAGTTGGACGAATATTTTACGACCATAGACAACAACCTTTTTGAAAATTAAATATCCTTCTTCGCTTTTTCTCTAGTCTGGAAAATAAAGCCTTGACATTCTTTCAAAACACAAGCTGTTCAATACGACAATCATTTTGAGGTAATTAAATCTCAAGGCTTTACATGAACAGAATAAAATTCTAAATTTCGAAATGAAAAGATGCTGTTCATCTTCAGAAAGGAGGTCAGTGTATTTATAAAAACATCGAAAAATAATTGTGTATGTATTTTACAGGGATTTCAGTATATATAAATTAAAGAGATAAAGTTACTATATTTACATTATAACAGAGACGATTCAAAAAAATTGCAATACCAGAAACTTCTGATTGTGTCAAAACTTAGTATTATACACACTTTAATTTGATTAATTAAGCTTGAAGAAAGCCAAGAGAGGATCGTACACAACTTGTTTAGCATTGACACCATAAACAAAGTCCAAATGAGCATAATCCTCTATGTACTGCTGCACAAGCTTGTCGGGATCATGGTCCGATAATGAGTCGATCAACGTTTGCACGTCTTTGACATCGGAAAGTAAATCTTTCCCACCGTAGCTGAGGAAAAGGGGAAGGTTGTTCGGTATGCTGCTCATGTCGTAAGCTGGAGGTGTCGATTGGCCGTAGTGTTGGTTGTTCTCGTCAGAACTACCGTAGTCGTACATTGCTATAGTCCCTTGTCTGACCACTGTTACATTTATTTAGGTACAATTCAATAATGTTGAATTTATATTGGAACATTTCATAAATAGAAAGTGAAAGATCTACAAGAAAATCATACTCTGAGCTAGATGGACCATGTTCTTCGTCGCCGTTGGCTGTTTGCGATTGAGATTCGAGTTCGAAGAGTTCAAGCAGCAGTTGCAAAATAAAATTACATTTAGCCCCATAAGTGAAAGGAAAGTATGAAAATCTATATCATTCATTTGGCTTAGCAAAGCAAGAAGTAAACCTGTGAATACACTTTCCAAATTAGAACAGTCGATTTTGGTGCAGATGTCAAGCATAAGTTGAGAAGCAGCTCCTCTGTTGAACTCGAAAAATAATAAGAAAACATTAACGTTAATTCCCTCGAATATGTAACGTTCTGGAAATAATCACATAATTTTAGAACAATATATATAGTTGGCCGGTATGGGAGGTTTTAAAATTTAGTAAAATAATGGCAAAATCGAGGAGGCATGTGGATGGCACGCGCTCTAGAGGTTATTTAACAAGCCGAAATTTGCAGATTATGAATTGGAAATGTATCTCACCCTCCTGGAGCATATTTGTTGATCCCCAACCAGTATAAAGCCTGCAAAAAAAACACGGTTTATAGTCATTGCGACAGTCTCACTCGTAAATTTCTAATAACACGTAAATATATACAAATATGTTTGCGTGGATATGTTGATTACTTCAGCTACGAATATATCAGCAGCAGCTCTTGTTAGAGGAGACGGCATTTGGCCCAAGTAAGCGATGGGGCTAAGCAAAGCAGCTGATCTAACCATGTTCAGAACCTCTTGTTTTGAAAATGCACCAAAAGCCATCAAAGTCCCCTGTCAACATTCACACACACACAAAAAACCACATGATGGTAGGAAAACTGTAGCTCTATACATTTTGTCGCAATGGAGTTTTTACATATTGACCAGTATGTCTTGAGATTTGGGCTGATTACACAAACTTTCCATGATATTTAAAAAATTACAAAAACCTCCCTTGACATATCGTGTACTTTGGTCCAACTCATGCTATTATAGTCATGAACTTATACTCACATCTTGACCAGTAAGTATCAACGACAAGATGGATGTTCATAGAAAAATTGAGATAGGGTCGTCTAATATCATCAGTTCAAATGTAATGTAAATTCTTTGGCAGCGGAAGTTTATGTAATTATATCAAACGTCAGGGTATGTCAGTGTAATTCATATTTTATTGAACTAATCATCCGGAAAACATCGCTCAAACCGCACAATTTTACCAAACAGATTCGTGTGGATGCTAATATTAAAACAATGAAATACTCTTCAAAAGAAGTGGTATTTTACCAGTGAATGGCCAACATAATGCAACTTCTGGCCTGTTTGGTCATGAACATATTGGAATGAGGCTGGAAGATCATAAGCTACCAGTTCATCCCATGACCAGTTCCAGTATTCCTGTGCACAGATACAAACTCAACTATATTAAATCACATTTTACAAGGTCGAGATTATATGAACTCATAAGATCTGTACCGGATCGTCAGGACTAAGCGAGATGTGTCCGCTGCTGTAGTTAGTCCCCCGGACATTCGCCAGCCAAACATCATAGTTGTTATCCGCCAATATATATCCCAATGACTCGTCCGGGGAATTCACTAGCCATGCCATAGCATCCTGCAATAAACGAGTTATTCATCGACGTTATTCCTCGCTCTACTTAAATCAAGAAAAACAGAATACGAGTGAAATCTTTTAACAAAACAGACTCTAATCGTACAAGCAAAACTAAATGAAATCTCAAAATTCTGACTCTGTCCCTCGACGTATAATTAACTATAATATAAGTATATCTCCAAAAGTTTCAAGAAAATGGCGGGGTGGGGGGTGGGGGTGTTACATTCATAAGTCCATGTTGGAGGAGAACTGGTGTCTTGCCCTTCTCGTTGCCGCCACCGGACCGCCCCGCCGGAATCCTCTGCAAGCTCAGAATATAGCCATCTTTTGTTGTAACCTGATTAACACAACAGTTACATCAAAGAAACAAAATGTTACATGATATACATTCATAAACAATAATTATAAGTAAATATTAACGAAAAATAATAGAATTAATCAAGATATATGTTCTTACTTTATGTTCTTCACAGGGATACCCTCGTCCCTCCACCAATAACTTACAGATACCATCTCCATAACCACCAGATTCCAGGCCCTTCTGAAACCTTGTTCTTGCACCAGCAGCCAAGAAATTACTGAATAAAAGTAACGAACTTAGGAATATTATAACATTCTTGATCATCATTTTGAAGACCCCACAAAAATTGTATTAATTAATTTTCTCCAAACTTAGGTAATCATTCAATTATTTTGGTCGATATTTATAGGAAGGAAGTCCCATTTATGATATTTGTAATGAAGTTAAGACGTCGTTGCTGCTACGGTTTAAGAATATGTTCATACTTAGAATTTCAGACCATTCACTTGGACAGCCTTAGAAGGAATAGTATTTGTTTTTTATCTAATTTTGTCCCATTTTTGGGAGGACCATTAATGTTAATTAAGAACATGTTATTGTTCGTGGCTGCGTTTGACGTATTTTAGAAAGTTGAAATTAATTTTGGCCTAAAGTTATATATTTACGTAATGTGTATATAATGAGGTATTTATTACTGAACAACATTAATGTGAACTATTATAATTGGACAAATTCATGTCACTAGGGTTTTTATAAATATATAGTTATAAGGGAGATTCCATATTACGATTCATACAATATTTAGATGAAAATATTATAAAATATAATATAATGAGTTTCAAAAATTACCGAATACCCCATTTTATCGAAATTTTGTGAGTGAATTAACCATTTTATATTTTTATGCTAGACTTAATAATTAAGATAAATTCTACCAAAAAAATAAGATAAATAAATAAATAAATAAAATCGATTTAAATATTTTAATTTACCCTCCAATTGATGTTCTTAAATATTTTGGTGTTTTATTTTTTAAATTCTAAATTGAAGTTAAAATAATCAATTCATTCATAAATTATCGTAAAACCGTAATAGGAGGTAATATTTTGTAGTTTTCAATATTTATAGGAATAGAATTTGTAATAATTTTATCAAAAAGATGCAATTTATAATTATACTCTCTCTAAAAGCGCAGATTTTTATTTTAAAAGAAAACTCCTGTCTAGAAGGAAAAGGACAAATAGGTAGGGAGGAAAACAAGAATTTAAAATGACAATTGCTGTGGATTGAAAGCAATTCCCACGAGAAAATCCAATAATACATTATGAATGTGTTAATTATTTAAATTTTTTACTAAAGTAAAATACAAATCAATCATTTAATTATTGCATTTTGATTTTGATGTGGGAAATCAATTAAGTTCCAATATTTGATAGACATAGGATAAGGAACACATCTCTATAGCAACCCATTTTTACTTTACTTTCCACAAAATGATAAAATGATATTTTAAAAAATGTTCGAGCCTTTATGCCGATTATTTCAAAACTCATTATTTCAAACATTGATGAAACCATATACAAACATCTCATCATAAAGCATATCACTTCCAAAATCAAACTAATTTATTACACACCCTCATATTCAAATTCTTCTTCCTCTTCACTGCTGCCTCAAGAAGGCCATGAGAGGATCATACACAACTTCTTTAGCATTAGCCCCCATCACGTAATCGGCATGAGCGTATTCATTCCGGTACTCGACAGCCATCTTGTCGTTTTGGTGGCCGTGGAGACTATCCAATAGGAGCTTCACATCATCCGGAACAGAGAGTGCATCTGCACCCCCATAGGCTACAAAGAGAGGAATATCACTGGGAATGTCCGTCATGTTGTACGGTGGAGGAGTCGACTGCCCGTAGTGTTTCTTGTTCTCATTCTCGTCCCCGTAATCGTACATGTTGATTGTTCCTTGTCTTATCACTGTGGAGAAAAATAGATAATGTTTTTATGCTTATGTTTGTACACATAAATTAAGTATGACAAATAAAGGGTACTAAGTATCTCACTTTGACCAAAATGAATCATGTTCTTTGTGGAAGTTGACTGAGGCTCATGCTGCAGAAAAACATTGATAACCGAATTATTCATGCAGCAGTTTGGTCCTGCATTTGGAAACAAATATACTCAAATCAGTTCCAATATTATCTGTGAAGTTTTATCTCATAAGAATGATCCAAAAAATTTGTTTAGATTAAATTACATCTAGACCCCTCGTAGTTAAATATACTTTTTTAAAAATTACACTTTCATCCCTTATATATTGTTTGCTAAGGGATTACAAACACCCCCCTCTGGTGCGTTGTGTTGGAGATTAAAGCTTCTCAATTGAAATTTGGATATGCAGCTCTAAAACTTATCAAACTGGTCAATATGGAACCGTTCACACCATTAAAGCTTCTCGAACTAATTCTTACGGAATCATCGTGCCCCCAGTACTTTTAAACAAACACGCATGAAATGATCAAGACTGCCAAATATTATCAAAACTTGTATAAAATGACTGACACCACTAGATTGCATGGAACTCATGGTACTAGTGCTTCCATGCTTCTGGTACTACGGATAAAAAACTTAAATAAAAAATATTTTAACGTAACAGACCCTAAGAAAGAGAGTGTTCGGAACTCATTTGGAAATTAAACAGAATAAAAGTGTAGTTTTTCTGAAAACAAGAGTGTGTAGGGGGTCTAGATGTAATTTATCTTGGAAAGAAACTATACCTGTGAAAGCTGTCAAGAGGTTGCTGCAATCAACACCTTTCTGCTGACAGAGTTGTGCCAAAAGTTTGAGGACAGCAGACCTGAAAACCTCATTATCAATTATCAAATACTCCGTCTGTTCTCCATTATGAAATGCAGTTAGAGAGACGGAGCCAGAAATTTTTAACATAACGTAGATGAGATTTAAGTGTTTTACGAGATTTCATATCTGTGCAATAGAGCAGAGGGATTAAGAGTTTTCTCACCCTGTAGGATTGAACTCATGAATATCCAACCAATATAAAACCTATCCAAGAAGATGCACAATTTTTTAGATATTTATAATTAGCAATTCAAATTAAAGAAATAAAAAGAGTAAGAATAGTATAGTACCTCAGCAAGTAGATTGTCTGCACCTTTTCTTGCAATAGGGGATGTCATTTGCCCTACATAAGCAATGGGACATAGCAATGCAGCTGATATTAGCTTGTCCACAAGCTGCCCTTTCGATAACGCTGCAAGAGCTATCAAAGTTCCCTTCGTGAAAGACACCGTAAAAATGATCAAGAAATCACATCACAATATAAATAAACAGATTATGAGAACAGTACTGTGTCTTGGCTGTTTAGATTACCATGGAGTGGCCAACATAGTGAAGCTTCTCTCCCGTTTGATCGTGCACGTATTGCACAGTAGCCGGGAGATCATACGCAGCCAACTCATCCCACGACCAATCCCAGAAAGCCTATAATTTAGATTAATGCCCCATGAATAAAAAGATAGTACTATTACAAATATTAACAATGTGTCGGAGTTAAAGTTATTACCGCGTCATCCGGGGTGAGAGATGTGTGTCCTCGGCTGTATTTTGATCCTCGCGCACTGACAAGCCATACGTCGAACCCGTTATCAGCCAACACTAACGCCAACGACTGATCAGGAGGACTCAAAAGCCACGTAATCGCGTCCTGCATCAACCATGAGCTTAAGATTTTAGGTAGAATTACATGTTCTGGGCATCTGACACCAAACGCATAGTGTCACTAGTCGGATCCTTCATACGAACCATCCATAAACAACGAACTCGCCTAACGAATACGTTTATCATAAAGAGATAAGATGTTCCTGCCCCTGTTTCACCTTGCTTCTCGTTTGAATCATAAGTTGGTCCACTTAGTTAAAATATTTCAGAAAACAAACATAAAAAATGTGCTAACCATGAGAAGTCCATGCTGCAGCAGGACTGGCGGCCTCGCGCCCGATGTCTTGCCTGATCGACCATACGGGATGTGTTGCAAGCTGAGGATATATCCATCTTTTGTTGTCACCTTAACATTAAGCACCTTCCTAAGTCAAAATGTCATAAAGAAACACATTTGAACACTACAAACTATCCCATGAAATGCAAGATTACTTTATGTTCTTCGCAAGGGTAGTTCTGTGTCTCCACCATCGTGCTGCAGACGCCGTCGTCGACCGCTGCAAGCACTGCACGGACGTCGGAGGACAGCTGAGTTCTGCTGCAGCCAACAGTCGAGCAACAGAGTAGGATTGCAAGAACAATATGTGTTATTTTGTCCATGTTTTTGTTTAGAAATGATCTGATCACACTTTGTACGCCGTTAGTGTGTTATATTATATATATGGAGCCGAATTGAAACATTAGAAACGAGACAAAGTTTGTAATTTTTCGAGTTAACCGATGCAATAGTTAGAGTGACAAGGTTATAGATGCTTAAACTTGGATAATACTAAGATAAATGATGAAAAGTGTCGAGGGGAAAATGACTAGTTTTAGACTGAAAATCATCGCTTTATCGTTTATTGCTGAGAACATATGAAAGAGATCGAGTTTGCAGTTTCTTCTTTTCTTGACAAAATTCAATCTGATAATTCTGATGCACGAACACTTCTAAAAATACGAACATACACCATTGGTTGTTTGAAGTTTTTTTCGTAATCATGTTAAAGTGTGGCAAATATCACAAATTACAGCAAGTTAAAACTAGTGTTTGTTACATCTGACCCCCAAATTAAATGGGGTAGCATAAATCATACGATATATTTAGATATAATTACACTTGCCCCAATATTTAGAGAAACTTGATTACATATAGCCCCATAATGCGTTAATCAAATTTAACTCTCTTTTCCAACATATTTGGTCTACAAATCAAATTAGTTGAATTCCAACACCATCTGGACCATATAAATTTTTGCTACAACAGATCTCTCTTTATGTGTGTGTATCTATATTATATATTTTTTTTCATACGTGTATAATAAATATATCCTACAATTCCTTCCATCGAGCTAAACACCTTGTTTCAGAACCTGATGCAGAAAAAAATATTAAAAAGAAGTAAAGACTGAAGAACACTAGTCCAAAAGCAGTTCTGCAGACAATTTATCAGCCAAAAATGTTAAATTTTAACCAAAATTTTCGGTCTGCACAGTATAATCGCCAAGAGAAAGACGATGACATACAATAAACTCAATAGCTTCAGTTCAGGAAACAAGAGGGGAAAAAGAAAACCTCAAATTCGTGTAACGAAAATAAATAAAAAATGAACCAGTGTTGTCAACACCTCCCCAACCCCGGGGTGGGGGGAGGGGGGTTGCGCAATGTTTCCGATCGAGTTCCGTGACTTCAGTCAGATTCATTGTGTATAACTTCAGAGGGCGCTTTGGATTGAGAATCGACCACATTGGCCGCATCTGCAGCACTTTCTGTGGTTGGAGGGGGATTCTTACTGCTGCTACTGCTGCTGCTGACAGTTGCACCTTTCTTGATCCAATCAGTCACCTTCGATGATTTGGCTGGGGGTATTTCTGATGACGGCACAAACGATGATGTACTGTGATACGGAGTTGGAGATGAATAGGAAGCTGCTATAGGTGGGACACTCAAACCATAGGCAGCGTAATATCCATCCATTGGGTGGTCGAATTTACAAGTGGGGCCGTATTTGCAGATCCCATAAAGACTAAAATACGAGCATACAGATTGCCCCTGCATCACATAGCAGCAGAGGAGAAATAAATTCGAAACGCAAAAACAGCATAAACCAAGGTGGTGTCAATGAGCTTCTTTAAGTCAATTCGAATTTCTAGATTTAGATTACAGTTCTCCATAGAAAAAAGAAGATTTTAAAGAAACATATAAAACATCTTCAAGTGAATCTGTGCCCACTATGCTTGTTCCATTTTTCAAATTAAACATTTTTATCAAAAAGGTCATCAATTAAAGCAATTATACAACACCACTAACTCGAGCCTACTACGTCTAGGAGCAGAAATGTCAACACACAATAAACTTCTACGCCATAAATACTCATTTAAAACTTCAAGCAAGATTGGCACCCCATTTGACGTATATAGAGGTGATTTATTTTTAACGAAGACATGTCTTTTCTTTGCAATATTCAGGTTATTTTCATACAACTTTCTAGTTTTTAATTCTAGTAATGATTCCCCTTCTATTTGTATCTTTTTGTAATGAAAATTTACATTGTAAATACTCTTTTTTTCCCTTTGATTACATGTGCCTACTATGTGTGAATTACAAGACTAAGAGATGAAGCAACTCACCGGTCTTATAGGAAGCCCGAGCGGTCCAATTGTACTCGGGGCTAATTGCGCGATCTTCTCTCTGGGGTGGTGATACTTGCACTCTGATCCATATTTACAGCTTCCATGGTTCATGAAATGTCGACATTCTGGTTGATCAGGTCTTTCCGGAAGGTTAGATACTGACACCTGTCCATTAGATGCTGGTGCAGTGAGGACACCACTTACGGATGAAGGAGGACTCCCGCTTCCCTATCAATCACCGAAAATGGTATGTTAATAAGCAAGAAATGATCATAAAGATACAATGTTTGAAATAAAATCAGCATACCGAATAAATATTCCAGCCTTGGGGCGGAGATAAAATTATGGGCATGTAATTTTGTGGAAGAGGACCGGAAGAGCCAGAGAAAAATGCTGGCTTTGACAGTGATGCTGAGGAAAGTTCACCCATTGATGAAGCACCGGAAGAAGGTGCAGCCGCAGGTCCACCTGAGCCATAGACGGGTCCCACCACAGGCAAGACATTTGCAGGTGACGCAGGCTGAGGATGATGGAACTTGCAAGCATATCCATATTTACATGATCCAGTGCGCATGTAATAAGGACACGGCTTTCCATCCTGTAAGAGATGTGCATGATCAGTGATAAGTTTTTCTAACTTTCCTTACATAAAATCCATTGCATAGAATTATTTATAGACCACAACCTGACGCATTGGTAGACCCAAAACATTCAACATCACTAACGAGTCGGCCTTACTACTGTCTTTGGATTGATTATCAGTCCGTCTGTCTTTGGGATGATGGTATTTACACGTTGATCCATATTTGCATGTTCCAGTCTTTAGATAAAACTGCAAAAAAGACATATCATCGCGAACTCATCACTCAAGATATACACCTTGCTTAGTTTTGAATCCATTCGACTTTGATGGGGCATCTAAAAATGAATAATCGTCACCAAATTATCTTAAAAAGGAGAACTTCGACTAAATTGCCTAACTTACGATATGACAATGGCCGCAACATGATTAGCAAAACATCAATTACAATCCCAACACTAGTCAACTTGTAAACTTCAAAAAACATAGTTACATACTCATATAATCAAAGATACGAGCTGAAACATGAGCATCCATAGCAGTTCTTTGTTTGCAAATAAGAAAAGGATAATACGGAAATTACCCCACAATCTGGTTGTCCAACCCTTTCTGGAAGCTCACCGACGTCCTTTACACCGTTAACCTAATCATCAATGTCAATATCATAGTATTTAAACATTACAACACCACTATTCCTGTAATCAAATACACACTGAAAGAGGAAGTGGAAAGAAAAATATTTTCAGCATTCGTAGTTACTTGTCCTCCTCCATTAATGGGATGATTGAAACGACAATTGACTCCATAACCACAAGTCCCCGTTCTCAAATAGTATATGCAATCGGGTTCCCCTGGCCGATTCGGAAAACTTCCCAGTTTATCATCCACTCCATTGTCATCATTGCTCTCTATCTTTACCCGCCTCATGCCCTCTACACAAATATAATAATAACAACAACTCACTGAATAGGAAAATGAACAAAACTTTTCCAAAAGCAAAACTTTATTCCATTCATGACCACAAAAGGAAGCTCTGTTACCACACTATTAAACAAAAAAGCAATCAAACATCACCAAATTAAAGCAACATTGAAATGAATCAGCAACAACAGCAAAAACACACCGATCATCATACTATGAACCAATAATCAGCTCAAAATTCACAAACATTCAAACCCAAATCCAAAAAATCCAAAATTTCCGCAACCAACAAACACAATTCCGATCTTCAAACACAGAATTTCGAAAAACACTAATCAAAACCAAAACCTGCAGCTTTGTCGGCAGCAGAATTGGAGGAATTGGAGTTCCCACCACTCCTCTGCGGCTTCCGATTGCCCGGCATCGCTAGATATCCGATATTTCACACGCAATACATATATATATACACACACAAACACACACTGTGATTAAATCCGATTCCAATGCTACAAACAACTACGATTCACGCGCATATGCCTGCAATATGAATATGATCGATCAAACTGAAACCCAGAAAAAAATTTCAGAAATCACGCGAGTTCAAATGGGGAATAAATTGCGAAAAAATTCCATCCGTAATCGCTACGTGTATTCATCTCTCTCTCTCTCTAAAATTTATAGCTTTATTTATTTTTTGTTTTTTCAGATCTTCGAAAACTCCCCCAAAATTTTACAACAATTTCTTCGCAAAGTCCCAATATATATTTTAAAGGTTTGTTCCCTCGTGTCGTGTCTCACGATTAAAGAATTTTGAATAAAAAGGTATTTTTGTTATTTTATTTAAAAGTTGATGATTATAATATGGGGTTATTTAAATTTTTGTATAGTTTTGATTTAATAATTATATCATGTAAACAGCTAAAATACATGGGGAATATTTAATTATGTGAGTATTTTAATTTATTTTATTTTATTTTATTGGGTTTGTCATGCTGAGCAGAAGGTGTGAAAACTTGAAACCGTTTAGAAAGGTCGTAGGCCCAATCTGGACCGTCCATCAAGTTGGAACACGGCCGTTGGATCTGGAAGGGGTTGGACTTTTGGCATTGGTGGCCCCTAGTTAGGAGTAATTACAAATTAGTCCCTATAGTATTACTAATTACATATTAATATCATTTATTGTTCAATCCCCAATTACAAATTAGTCCGACTAGTATTACTAATTACATTAATATCTTTTGATTGTTCAATCTCCCTAACATAGTGGTTCCGTATCCGAGAGTTCAAATACACAATATGTGAATAGACTTGTATAGTGTCGAACTACTGAATCTGAAATACACATTCAAATCGAGATTTATGATTAAATTAGAATAACACTAAGCTGACAAGCCTCTAAACTGCACCACTGAGTGACACGAGACGTGTGTTAATGATATGAATTTGTATATGCTATATTGGATTGGAAAAAAAAATTCATGTAAGTAATGAAAAAGTCTTGAATCTTATGAAGAGATTCTCTTGATTACATGGGGTTTGTTCTCCAACACGATTCACAAAATCTCAACCTCATCATCTTGGTTGTTTGCCTAGCACAAAAAAGAAAAAGAACCCTTTTCACAGCTTTTCTAACATGAAATTGACAAAAGTTGGGGCACCCCATTTACATAATCGTGAGTGTAATCAGACTATTTACGACTCTTCTAAAGTTGTTAGTAGATAATAGGAAAATTCTCTGGCAATCAACAGAAAAACATGGATCCAGCAACATCCTTGTG
>JBBMKE010000011.1:13476086-13488220 GCA_037834125.1 Lippia alba | reverse complement strand
AATTTGTTCGTTGTGGGCGAAGCTTTTGAGGATACAACAAAACAATCACGCAAGGGAGCAATGACTGATAAGAAATTGCAAGAAGAAAGAAGGGGAAAGAAATCAAATCAGAAAAACGGGCCAAAGTAGAACATGGGAAACAAGCGCAGAGTAAGACAAGAGAGATAGAGAAACCAAAACAAAAAACAAAGGCAAAGAGGGGAACAAAAACAAAGGAAACAAAAAAGAAAATAATTATTGACAAAGAAGAAAAGGGCACAAAAATTGAAGAGGTAGAAGTTGTTAAAATCGATGGGAAAAATACGGATGAAGATGATGAATTTCTGGCATCATTTTCCAAGAGAAAATGTCCAAATAAAAAAGAAGAGAAGGCCGGAAAACAAAAGATGTTGAAGATAATAAAAAAGGAAAAAGAATAAAAGAGCGTGCGAGCACAACATAAAAGAAGAATAAGAACTGCAATGTTGAGTTTTCAATATTAGAATGAAGGTATGGAACAATTGTGTTTTGGAGAGATTTGGTTACCGGTGGTGTTCCCGGATGGGATTCTTAACTATTGTCAACAATATATGTAGATTGGAAATATCAGGTACCACAAAGGATATAAACAATCAAAAAATATACATTCTTTAATGCATAATAATAAAAACAATAAAGTTGAAGTATTGATTGAACACTTGCTATTTGAAAAAAATAAGGAACAATACTATCTGTAAGTCTAAATAAAGGCAATTCTTTCCAAAGAAATGCAATTCCAAGAACACGAAACACACATCTTTGAAGAATCAAAGAAAAAGGAAAGAAAAGATAATTATATTTAAAAAAAACATAACATCTAAAATATATAATAAGAAAATAACAATCTATGACAATGACAAAGACAAACCCGCATACAAGTGCAACGCACGTGGACCTTGCTAGTTTCATAAATGTCATTACTAATATCTTATAACCTCATGAAATCCAAACAATATAACAATTATTCATAAAAAAAGATCGACCACCTTCTAATTTCCAAAAACATCTAATTAAATGCAATAGCTTACGAACTCTTAAAAATAAGCACAGGCAAAGCTAGTAGAAGTCAATTGAGCATCAAGACAAACACCTACTCCGATGTTTTCTGAAGCAAATTGATTATTTCCTCTGTTTCACCTTTTGCACTGAAACCCTTAAATAAAGAATCATAAAGAGCGATACTAGGTGCAAATGTACTCGAGCGTAGAACTGCAAATGTAGGAGCACATAGATTGGCTAGACGTTCTGGTGTCTTTCTTGAGGATGATTCTGATATTCCCATGTATGTTTCTAGCACTGTTTGTTTTGACGTAGGAGTTTGATTGTACTCCTCGCTTCTTGTCAAAAATAAAAAATAAAAGATGTACTCAAGTGTCAGTTTCCTGATGCTTGGGATCATTTCAATTATTCCAGAGGTGAATGTGAAAAATCTAAGAGTCTAGACAGTGTTTGCAGGGAAGGAAGCCTAACTAAACTCTCCAGCCTAGAAAGGCATGGGGTCTTTTGGCATTGCTTCGGAAAAACTGGCTACCTAGTGATTAGCGAGCACCCTCACTGTACACTTTCTGTGTATCTTTCTCCATCCAATCAGTCCATACTCTAGAGAATCAAGCTCAAGAACGAAACCTGCCTGATGCGAGAACAGTTTCAAAAACTACCAGTTGAGTGTAGTCCGAAATTGAGTCTAAACCTCATTTTCATAAGGGTATGACAAAGAGGGAACAATGTGGAATAAAAAAAGTAAATTCATTTGTCAAAATGCGCACTTTGGAAATGTTCAAACATAAAAATAAGTAGCCACTCAACCATATAAATATCCAAAACATTGTAATTTAAATCACCAACACAAACAATTAATTCAAACAAATAAGTTTTTGGAACAATTCAAACAACAGAAATAATCCCTTCGATAACTGCACGCAAAGCCATCAACAGTTTCTGGTACTGGAATGTTATTACAACCGTTGCTTCATGCCTGCCTTGCTTATTCAATCATCTTTCGAGCTCTCCTCCTGCCTAAATTTTTGGATACAAAAATTTTATATTTGAGAGCCTGCAACATAAGAATTCTTTTTCATCATCATCATCATCATCATCATCATTAATATTATTAATTACTGGAAGTTGTGAACATCATGTTTGATTTCATTTGAGGATGAGAAGAGTGCAAGCATCATGTAAACATATACACACAATATAGTTTCTGAAAAAAAGAACGTATATATGAACACAATAACACCAATCATCATCAGTTAAATAAAAGAGCATATGCAGAGGCATCAGACTATCTAAAGTAGTAATAACAACATATATATATTTCTCAAGAAAACAGAACTTAATGCGTTCAGAATCCATCTCACTGATAGCTTGCTTTTATAAACAAGTAAAAACGCAAGAGAATTAAGTGCAATCACCTGAATTCTGAATGCCGTTAATTGATACGGACTTGAAGTGTCTCATTGCCTACGCTCCGTTGTTCTTCCTGAATTTCCCGTGCTGATGCTTCCAATTGTGAATTGGTTGACTTCAACTCAATCAATTTGAAATTTGGAAAGTCTCCAATTTCAGAAGGGATACCCTCTAGATAAACGGGACATTTCCAGGAACTTCAGCTTGGAGAATTCTCCTTCTTTGGACTCCCACTCTTTTCCGTCAAAGCAAAACCATCTTAGTTTGAGTACTTGTAGATGGGGCAATGCACCCAAAGCCGTCATGTTGCTCCAAGGAAGGTGACAACCATGTAGAGTCAACTTTCTCAGGTTTGATGGAAAGGGTATTTCAAAAACTATTATTATGTCGTGTTGTGAAAAATTTATAAAAAATTTATATTATCGTATATGTGTCGTGTCGATATCGGTGTGTCTGTTTCGATGCACTGTAAATGGGGAAGTGTAGGAATACAGAATACTAGTGTACTCTCACTTGTATCTAATCACAGCTCCTTTTCAATTTCTTTCATTCAACTTCAAAAGAAAATATCAAATTCCTAATAGTACTAATTAGTGTAGTACTCCTCTCTCTCTCTCTCCTTACGTTTCTCTCATTCTAAGGGCTTCTCTGTGTTGGCATAAAGATACCAAAAAAGGTACCTTCGTTCCCATTTTTCATACAGCAAAACACTCTCTCTTGCTTCATGTCATCATCCACACACACAACACACACCGCTGCAGCACATAAACACACTCATGTAACTCAACTTCTCTCGCATTTCTCGTGCTCTCCGAATCAGAAAGCCACTCTTTTGCTGATAAAAATCGTGTCTTGTTTAAGCCACCATGGCAAAGATGGGAGCTTTTGCCTTGAATGCCCAAATAATATGTGAAAAGAGACGATTAATGGGTTTTGGGTTCTGTTCAATTTGAGGTGAAATAACGGAAAAAGGAGTTGTTTTTCCAGAAATCTCTTTTACCAGATCTGTGTTTCCCTTCTCCCCCTGATAAACCCTTTTGTTTTTCCCTGTTCTTTCGTTTAATCTGATTTTTATCTTGTTTTTCTGTTTTCGATTTGTTTTAGCTTGTGATAGAAGGGGTTTACCTTAAATTTCTGCAATTAACTCTCTGTATTCTCTGGTTTTTTCTATAGACATTCAAAGAAATATGCAAAACACTAAGGAAAGGGTATTTCAATATATTTATTAATATCAATTTCAATGGCAAGTGTCTCGAGCTGGTGCAGATGGACGAGATTTGTGAGGCCAAAACCTATCCAAGTATTTTTACAACTCTGGTAAAAATGCTCGTACTTAAGTTTCTGCTTCTTAATGCTTGGTATCATTTCAGCTATTCGAGAGGTGAATGTGAAATTTATGGGTCTAGACAGTGTTTGCAGGGATGGAAGCCTATCAGATGTTTTCCTTCCACTATCTGGAAATATTAAGTGATTATAAATCAGGACATGTCTCAGTTGTGGCATCTTCCAAATTTCACCCGGTAAATATATTAGATACCGTGAATAAACAATTAAAGTTTGCAGATTTTGGAGTTGGACTACTGATGAAAGAAGGTTTCTCTCCCATACGTCGAGTATAAGGAACCTTAAATTTAATAATTCACGAACTCCATATGCAAGGAAGGTATGATATGGCAGTCGTGTATGCAATACTCTCAAACGGGGAGATTTGAAGTTGGATGAAAATGATGTAAAGTTTTTGTATGCAGCCCCCCAGGAAACAAGAGAACGAACATTGTTTTTATGCATATCTATTTCTGATGATGAGGAATCTAGGTGAATAAAGAGAAGGTATGGATTATCGGTGGCAATATGTTTATGTGGTAAAAGAAGGAAATGTTCCTGATGAGCTCTTTCTAAGCACAAGTCTCTCAAAAGATCATGCATGATGCAAGATTTGAATTTACCATTTGACCTCCGTTTAGCAACGAAAACAAGGTTTCTTTTTACGAGTTCCTCCAAGTACTCCTCAGCCGTTTCCTCTAAACTTTTTGACGCAATTGGTTTCAAAAACCCCTCAGCAACCCATAATTTGACGAGCCTGGATACGGGAATATTATAATCTTCTGGAAATCCCCCCAAATACAAAAAGCATGGTTTTAGATGATGAGGCAAACAGTCATAACTCAAAGATAGTATCTTAGAGAAACGTTCATCATTTTCAGCAGCAATTGAACTTACTCGTCTTGCAATATCTCCCCAATGACCCCTTTTCTTATTGGTCTTGGAGAGGAGTCCTGCAACCACAATAATGGCGAGTGGAAGTCCTCGACAATGTTTCACTATCAACTTTCCAATATCCTCCAATTCAGGAGGGCAACGCACCTTCTTACAGAATATATAAAGTCCAGCTTTGATGTTGTGTTAGTGTTGGAATGCGATTAATAAAGTCAGATGCACTAGCAACATAAGCTACATCTGATTGCCTGGTGGTTACCATAATCCGACTTCCATAACGGCCAGTTGGAAATATCCACTTCACATCATCCAAGATTTTCAGATCCCACACATCATCCATTATAATGAGATATCTCTGTCCAAAAAGATGTTTATATATACATTCTTTCAATACATCCTCCTCATCTCCATTTAAATCCTTCATGCTTATATTCAGGGATTTTGCAATATCCTGAAGAATGTTTCCCAAATGATAACTTTGAGATATTGTGACCCAAACACGGAAATCAAAATGATTTCGGATATGTTTATCATCAAAAATATGTCTGGCCAAAGTAGTTTTGCCAATGCCCCCATGCCAACAATTGAAATTACCTCAAGTTTGGATGAATCTCCAAAAAGCTGGGCTTTATTAAGTACCTCCTTGGTAGTTCCATCACTCGATCCTTGTATTGGTACTTCTCCAGCACCTACCTGCAATTCATCTTGATGAGTTGTGCGGCTTTTCTCCTTGATTCTCTTCAGATCGTTCACAATGGAATCCACTTCTTCCTCCACCTTCTCCAATATATCATTATACCCCTTTTCCACCATGAAATCAACTTCTTTCTTCACTCTCTTCAAGTCTTTATATCCCCTCCTCATCATGAAACAAATTCATCATGTTCATGTCCCACTATTCTAATCTCGTCAAGTTCTTTCTTCAACTTCACCAAGCCTTGATATCCCTTTATCAAAAGGGAATCAACTTCTCTCTTCACGCCCTTGCAATCAATATATTCCCTTCCCACGATGGAATATGTTTCCTCCTTCACCCTCTCCAAGTCTTGATATGCCCTTCCCACAATTGAATCAACTGCTTCATTCACCTTCTCCAAGAGATATTGATATCCCTTTCCCACAATGGAATCAACGGCTTCCTTCACCCTCCCCAAGTCCTGACTTCCTTGATCTATGATGGAATCAACTCCTTTCTTTGCCCTGTGCACGTTGTTATATTCCTTTTCCACAATGGCATCAAGTTCTTCCTTCAACTTCACCAAGTCTTGATATCCCTTTATGGCAATGGGATGAAGTTCTTCCTCCAACTTCAACTCATCCAAACATCTCTTTCCCTTTGTAATAGAACAAACTGTTTTAATCAACTGCGCTGAGGTTTTATATCCCTTGTAGGATACGGATCCAAGTTGCCTCGTCAAATCCCCCAAGTCTTCATATCCCCGTCTCAAAGTGTAAACAGCTTCTTTGTTCGCATACTCTGAGCTGTGGCAAGCTGAGACAAAGTACAAAAGGGCTATATGAATAATTTCCTCCAAGCAATTCGATTGATGAATCTTTTCAGCGATCTGTAATTCAGTGATCGATTTTACTTCTTCAACTGCAGCTGGAATAATATATCTTGAATCACTATCAGGAACGGATCCCTGATAAGTTTTATTTGGAACATAAGACCCAATAATATCTCGTGCTTGACAGGCGGCATCCGGAATATGACACTCAATAAGATCTTGAGTGAGACAAGCTGCATCTCTGATTCTTTCAAGAAAACTAGCAGCTTCTTTATCGTTCGGTGGATAAAAATCTTCCAGTAGTACTGGCAAATGGCTAATCTTTTCATAAAGACAAGTAATTTGTTGCTTGTGGAGAAGATACTTTGGATGTCGATGGCCTGGAATGGGATGGATTATCTCCTTGAGTAACTCCACAAGTGAAACAAGAGCAGCATAGTAAGCCATAGCTGATCTTCTTCAACAAAGAGATTGAAACAGAAAGAAAAAATATTGCGGTACCAATGTTGCTATGAATTTCAACACCACTTTTGTTGAACTGCAACTACAATAATAAGCAACCTGAAATACTTAATTAGCATTAATCACAACCTGGCTGTTAAGATTAGCATCATTGGTGCACTTAGTGGGTAATAAATGAAGACTGCACGACTTAGTATTAGTCAACTAGCATTGCAAGCTGGCTATATTAGATTAATCACTGCACATTATTAAGAAATTGTTGGTCCGTACAACAAACTGATTGTTTTCTGTTTTCTAACCAGCTTGCAATATTCAAATTATCTGCATTTTGAAGATAAGCAGGAAACCACAGGGAAAGTTGAGAGTTGAAACTGGAGTTTGACTTACGTTTTTAACTCTCTAATAATTGGTTGTTGTTACTATCTTCTTCTTCAACAAAGATAGAGAAACAGAAAATATGTCTTGTTATGCATTTCGGACACCACTTTTGTTGTTCTGCAATAATAGGCAACTTGAAAAAGTAAAATTTAATTTATCTCGTGATATTGAAAATGTTTGAAATACCTCCGCATATTAATTTTATTTTAATTGGACTCTGTTATTTTAAATAAAATTTAAATAATCTCCTTAGTAGTGACAAGTGAACTTCACTCTCCAAATTTAAGAGTGTAACTTATATTTAGGTGTTAAAATATTTTATATTTTAATTTAAAATCCTTTTTTCTTTTTTTAAATTTGATGGTGTCGGATTTGGTTTAAGTGAGGTTCAACACCAACTCATTCTCTATTTGTGTGTGAGAGGGAAGACCATCACAGGCCAAAGGCCTCAGGAACTGGGTTCCCGTCGAGTGTGGATTCTACCAGCTAGGATAACACCTTAGTGAGGAAGGCGAAGCTGTGTGAAGCTTAAATGTGCAGCAATGGAGCTTCCAGTTCAGTGTCTTGTGGAAGAAGAAAGTGTAATTTTAGCAAAGAAGATGACTTGAGGAAGGTATAGTGGTACCTTCCTATTTATAGTTTAAGGGTGGGGGTAAATATGTAATAGTACCCGTGTGGTCCTGGCATAGTATCGCCCTAGAGACGTGTCAAAACGTGGGGCGCTGCGAGTGACGTACGCCCGTCGCTATCGCCCTTCAAACCGTTATAACAGGCTATTGTGTCAGAGGCGGTTAGACGATCGCTCATATGTGGGCGGTAGTACCCTTTCGAGCATAGGATAGCTCGTAGCCGTCGAGCGTGTGAATGATCGGAAGTGGGCCCCTGACAGAAGGGTTGGGGCAACGTATCCGCGAGTGTCATAATCCCGAGGGTTGACCAGGGCGAGGGATTAATTTCGAGGGAAGCGGCACTTCCAGTGGTTGGCAGGAACTAAGACTGGACAAGAGCCGCGAGCCTCGTAAATACCGAGCGCAATATTGTGGGGCGATGGCTGTCTTGATAGGAACCTCTCGCAAACAGGCCACATGGAGGATGAGGATACGAGCGTATTCTGAGTCCGTCAAAATTATTTTTTTCTTCATCTTGATTTTTTTTTCTTTTTATTCTTTTTCACCTAATACAAAATTTTTTTTCTTTAAATTTTCTTCTTTCCTCTCTCTTATATTTAGTTTATATTTATTTATTATTATTTTTAATTAGCAGGATGAAACATCATTTTATTTAACAACAATAAAATTTATATGTTTTACTCTCAATTTATGTTCAAATATAAAATTTTAATAATAATTAACAAAAAAAATTATGCTTTTCTTCTTCTAATTCAACTTCAAACAAAAAAAAATTAACTATAAAATTGAATACTATTTTAAATAAAAAATAAAAGACAATTATTTAAATAAGATAAATACGTGGTCGATGCATAAATAGTAGTACTAATTTAAACCGATTGATATATATACTAAAAATTAATTAGGAAGGCAATGTGAACTTTTATAAATACTAGCAAAGTACACATGCGTTACACGTGTATGCCGGTTTGTATTTGTTATTGTCGTAGATCGTTATTTCCTTATTATATATTTTAGATGTTGTGTTTTTTAAATATAATTATCTTTTTTTTTTATTTCCTTTGATTCTTTAGGGATGTGTGTTTCGTGTTCTTGGAATTACATTTTTTTAGAAAGAATTGTGTTTCTTTAGAATTACAGATAGTATTGTTCAATCCATACTTCAACTTTATTGTTTTTATTATTATGCATTAAAAAAAATATATTTTTTGATTGTTGATTTCCTTTGTGGTACATGATATTTTCAATCTACATATATTATTGACAATAGTTAAGAATCCATTCTTGGAACACCACCGGTAACCAAATATCTCCAGAACACAATTGTTCCATACCTTCATTCTAATATTGAAAACTCAACATTGCAGTTCTTATTCTTCTTTTCTGTTATGCTGGGACGCTCTTTTATTCTTTTTTCTTTTTTTATTATCTTCAACATCTTCTGTTTTCCGGTCTTCTCTTCTTTTTTGTTTGGACATTTTCTCTTGTAAAATGATACCAAAAATTCGTCATCTTCATCCGTATTTTTCCTATCGATTTTAACAACTTCTACCTCCTCAATTTTTGTGCCCTTCTCTTCTTTGTCAATAGTTGTTTTCTTCTTTGTTTCCCTTGTTTTTGTTCCCCTCGTTGCCTTTGTTTTTTGTTTCTCTATCTCTCTTGTCTTACTCTGCGCATGCTTCCCATGTTCTACTTTGGCTCGTTTTTCTGATTTGATTTCTTTCCCCTTCTTTCTTCTTGCAATTTCTTATAAGTCGTTGCTCCCTTGCGTGATTGTTTTGTGGTATCCTCAAAAGCTTCGCCCACAACGAACAAATTTCCGTTTTGCATTTAACAAATTTGTATTGTTTTGTTATTGTTGTTGCTAAAGCGCTGTAGTGAGGGGATCGCTCTTGTTCCTGCAAGTTTGTACACATGATTAATTGTTTGTTTTTTAAGTTTTTCCATGTTCAGTGTGTAAGTTTCTCTTACCTCGGTAATTGCCTCAATCTATTTAGTTACCAGACATCCCATGTATGCCTCAACAACTTCATCAAACAGTATGATTCTAGCTTGTTCACTTCCGTCTTCCACGTTTAAGGTAACCCTATATGTGTATTTTTTGAGCAATGTGTTTCAGTTATTGTACATCATGGTATCAAATTGTATGTGTTTTCAAATTCCATACCTCGGTAAGGCTCCCTCTCCATCATCTTTGCAAATTCTGCATTGTATTCCTTGCATGGTTTTTATATTGATCTTGTGCAGTTGTTGCAAGTGTCATACCACGACATGAATATATTTTCCACCCAATCAACCTTTGCTTTAAAGTAATAGTGTTGATTTTGTGAATATTAGTGGATCTTGTATTTTATTTTGGTTGTTATACCTGATCGTGTCAAAATCCGGTTGTGTGCTAGGACGGCAGATTAGGACTCCAAATCACCCAAGAATTTATAATGTGAAAGGACTCCGATGCTTTTCTTAGCTGAAAAGGCCGAACAAACGTGAACTCAAAGGCCAAAAAGGGGAATATAGGGGTTGGACCCTTTTTGGCACTCCGACGCTCAAGTCAGGGACTAGTTCTGGGTCGGGAATGCAAGTGAAGGAAGGAGTTTAGTTTGCGCAGAGAAGCTCAGTCTGAAAGACCTTCCTCCCATCTCTTGGGAGAGATGGCTTATATAGGCGACGACTGTGTGCGAGGATACCTCCCAATAAGTGTGGATCTTGGTCTGCTAAAGGTGGGCTGAGACGACGATCGGAACAGTGCTTTCTAGCAGAAAGCATTGTACCTTCTCTGCAGCCATGCCGTAACAATGTCCTTGGGAGGCCGCATTTAATGCGCGTGATGGTGGAGGGAATATGCATTTAATGCTCGTGTACGGAACATTGTGGGTCGGTTTCGACCGTCCGTCTTGGTCGAGAGCGGAGCCTGGGTCGCGACCGCAGTCCCATGAGGTATGTCCGGCAGATTCTTCCAAGGGGTGGGTCGATGATAAGCGTAGGCCGAGGTCGAAATGTGGGTGCGTCCTTTAGTCCATGACAACTGCCACGTGGCGAGTGTCGAATGGGCCACGTAGGAGCTCCAATTTCTTCCCTATCATCTTTCCCCCCAAGTCCATTGGTACATTTATGTTCCTATGGACTTTGAAACGAGGCGTCGGAGGCAGCGAGGCTTCGACCTGGGGCTTTTCCAACCTGCGATCGATCGAGCTGGACTCGACCGATTGGGGGATTTGACCGACGGGGGTCGTAAGCCGATAGCACAAGTGGGGTGCCACGTGTGTGTTTTCATTAATGAGGCGGGCGGGAAACACTAGGTTTTAACCGCCTCTCCGCAATGATTGCTTTTTGAAAATAGATTAGTTTTAGCACGTTTTTCTGTGGAGCATTAACTGCAGCCGTTTCTGGGATAAAACGTGCGCGGATCCCTAGCGTGTAACGGTTGAGGCGAGAGATCGTGGAGGGCCACGATTGACAATGGAGCCTTCACCTAACCGCCATCTATAAAAGGGGGACTTAGGCTAGAACTTTCTCTTTTCCACTTGCTTGACGAGACTTCAGAGCATATATAGAGAGAGAGATAGAATCCCCCAGAACACTTTGCATATTACCCCAGAATTTTCTTAAGGTACGCACTTGCTTCCTAAATCTTCTTTCTTTCTTTCTTTTCTTCTTCCAACTTTCTGTCACACACAAATGGCCCGCACCAAGAGCACCCATCGCTCGGAGCTCTACGTGTATAAGCTCTAAAGCCAGAGAGAATTTGCTGAGAGGGCAGCGGCGTCCGGGGCTCAGGCGTCAAGGGAAGCGGTGAAGGAGGCCTCCGGATCTGGATGCGCTGAGTCGCGGGAGGACCCTAAACTTGGCGCGTTTGTGGATGAAATTGATCGAATGTCCGTGGGGAGCGGATCCGGAGATGGGGCCGAGGTGACGCCTGAAGGGAGAAGAGGGGGCCAGAAGAAGAAGGGGGCCCAGAAAATGGAGAAATACTACCACGAGTTTCAGGCCGACGTCAGGGAATCGGAGAGGGCCACGGCGGAGAATCACCTGACAGGTTGGGGGAAATCGAAGAACGCTTGCAGAGTGGTCATCCCGGAGCCAAGCCAAAACATGTGGGCTCCCCCCAATGGGTGTATTGTTGTGTCTCTGCAGGCTATTGAGTATGGGTTCCGATTGCCCCTGTCGTCGTTCCAGGTCGAGCTGTTCAATACCTTGCAGATCAGCCCGGTACAACTATGATGGGTGCCGAATCCACCAAATAATATTCCTAAACTACCAAACACAATAAATTGAGTATAGCAGTAAAGGGTCGATCCCACAGAGATTGGTTGGTTCTATTAATCTCCAATAGCTAAGCAAACGAACAACAAAAAGTAAAGGGGGGAAAGTTAACGAACTAAACTAAAGAGCAGAAAATAAACAATAAACAAGACGTAAATAAACTAACAGCAACGCATAAACTTAAGGGAATTAGCTAATAAGACTCTAGTCAAGTTGTTCATACGATTCATGCATTTGATTCGATCATAGG
>JBBMKE010000011.1:13456980-13469323 GCA_037834125.1 Lippia alba | reverse complement strand
CCCCCCCCCCCCCCCCCCCCCCCCCCCCCCCCCCCCCCCCCCCCCCCCCCCCCCCCCCCCCCCCCCCCCCCAAAAAACAGAAATACAAAGTTCATCATGGATTCGAGTCTCGAAAATGATGTAAACTTGCTCTTCCATCAGTATTGATGTAGATGGGAGTGCAGATTTGTTGTTAGGTTGTTCTATTGGATACAGAGTCATTTCTTGTGAGAGTTGGGAGTTTTTGTACATAAACAGACGTGATAGAATGCTTCTTGGAGACTACATTGTATCAGAAGTGAAAGCTTTGCCCTTATGCTTTCATTCTTTCTTTGTTTTTGGCAGTGCTGTAATATCATGGTTGTGATTTTGGTTGTCACATCTCTTTTTGGTTCTATATCTCATTATACGGGTTAGAGTTGGGTCAGACCTGTAAATTGTAAACTTTTCTCGACTGATAATGACTGCATATCCAAGAATTCAAACACGAAACTTCTGACAGTTAAACTATACTATTCGGTGGTTTTTGGTTGTCATATTATTTGAACTTTCTTATGCTGCTTGTAGGCCTATTTCATACAAGTTGAATTCTTTATTCTTAATTCCGTATGCATCACTAGATTTGATTGGGTGCCTTTGATACATATTGAATGATCATCCTCACCTAAAAGATCAAACTTTTAGGCTAAGTGTGAAAGTTAAATATGAAAATAATATGATATAGATTCAATAGAAGATATGAAACCCAAACATAACCCTACACACTTAAAGAAATTATTGACTCACAAAATGAAAAGGGTTAATGAAAATGTATGTTTTTTCCCTTAGTGGCATTGAATAATATTGGTAAATTCAAAAAGAAATTTTTTTTTTCAAATTTTGATTGAAAAAAAGTAGTGCAACAACTTTACAAAAGTAAATAGTGGTGGAATCCATCATTTTCTCTCATTAAATAGAATGTGGCTGCATTATATTCTCTCTAGATTGACTTGATAGCATTGCAAGATGGTTTAGTTCAACCATGTAATAATTTTTTGTGCACAGTCCCATATTTAGTTGCCCACAAAAGCAAGGAAAGGGCAAAGTGGGATAGGTAATAAGTCTATGTATGCACTTAAACACTGTTCTCTACATTCCCCTTTTTCTCTTCTTTCACCTTCTTGAGTATAATCAAATGTACGCAAGCTTTCATACCACTCACATTAATTGATAAAGTGTAAAGTTTTTCCTATCAAGAACGAGCCCCGGGTATAATCAAATGTACACAAGCTTTCATACCACTCACATTAGCTGATAAAGTGTAAAATTCTTCCTATCGAGAACGAGTACATGACTTGTTAGCATTCGGGATTAGGCAAGCGTAGTATGAAAGCTTCTATAAATCTATATAAAGATTAGACGTATAATTAAGTACAAGGATGGAGCAATCATACCTAACTAATTGTTTACATTAATCTCAATATATATAAATAAATGTGTCTGTGTAATTTCCCAACCATAGAACCAGAAAAGTAAGACTGAAAGTACATATATACTAAACATTGCGACAAACAACTAAAACGAAGGTTGTATTACATGTATATAACTAACAATATTAATGCAGTGTGATCAAGCACATATATATCACTTATACCTTCTGTACAACATCTCTATATCTCACTGTCGTCCTAAGATGAGAAGTATGTTGATAAATAACGGCCCGATAAACGTACTAACGTCGTCTGTTGTGAAGAGGGTTGGACCCGGTGGGAACCCTTCGTTTCTCCGAGTCAAAATCTTGATCCAATGGAGCATGGTTTCCACCGTTTGGTCTAGAGTCAAAAGCTTGGTGATGATGATGACGATGATGATGATCATGGCTTCTAATCGAAGGGATTCGTTGGGCCGGAAATAGGTCGACGGCTAGGGTTGGGGCGGCGGAGAAGAGGAGGATGGCGGTGGCGATGATCAAAATGAGGTGAAAGCGAATTGACATTGCCATGGGCTTTTGTTTTCGAAGAGATTCAATGTGGTCTCATGACTTAGGTTTATTACAAAGTTTGGAGTTATATATATAATGTGTGTATGTGTGGTTGATAGTAGTGGATCAAAATATATATATGACGGCAATAGTATGAAGAGTCATTGGTGTTGACTTTAAAGAGGTAGTGTGTGAGTGTTTGTGTAACTTTGTTGTCAATTCTTGAATCTCATGATGGCAAATGAAATTGAGCATTTAGTGATCCTTGAATGTGTGAAAGGAGCCTTTGAGACATGATTTCATTTCTAATAAGGATATACTTCACAATCAAAAGTTTATGATATTATAATGTATGGACAAAGATTCACATGAAATAAAACTATTTTCAATACTTTTAAGAGAGAAGACGTAGATTGAATTTAGACATGCAACCTTAAGAATTACATAATAAATATAAAATTACATAATAAATATATATCATCAAGTGATGTAACTTAATAATTCGGCTTAATCAGAGGTCTCATGATAGTTAGATAAACTAATTATTTTAATTGTTTTTCGTTCAAACTTGATCCATGAAAATAATCTATAGAAAACAAATATATTTATAATTAATGAACATATGCAGTGTGACAGCTTTTTACAAGTCAAAGTGTCAAACCGGTGCTGAGCCTAGAATGCCATAATCAAGAAAATATACGGACGAGGAGATGACCTTGTTGATATAAACCAACTCAGAATATATTCTATTCTTGAATATATAGATTTTTATATACATATGTATAATTCTTTTCAATAATTTGTAAAAAAGAAATCCAATAATTACAATAATGTGTATATTTGTGCTTCATTGCATATGTAGTTGTGAGAGACTGAAACTATAGTCGGCGTCGCGACAAATTGAGACAAAATTATGGCAAATTTCAATTTATAACTATCATAGAATAATAAGAGAAATACCCTTATATATAAGCATGATGAGATTGCTCGTAAAATAGAATCGTATGCATAATAATAGCGTTGTTAATACAGATTTAGAAAATATTCTACGAAGCAATAATTGAGAGGGGATAAGCCACAAATTGTCATGGAAGCCATAGTTTCGTGATGCTTTGTGCTTTCTAATCCTAAAAGCATATGTTATTATCGGATAATTAATTGCCTTTTGGTAGGTGTCACATACACTTAATTTTTCCCAATATATCAACACAATTAAATATCAACTCATTAAACATGATTAGCAAAATATCACAACTAAAAATCATCGCGAGCTAAACACGATCAGGAAAATATCACAACTCAAAATCATCGCGAGCTACTAACCATCATACGATAAATAGTACTTTAATTGAATCAGATTCAATCAAACTACTTATAAAATAGAAAATGAAACACAAAAAGTAATCCAACTAATTTCTTAGAAATTAATGGATATACCCAGAGAAAAGGAAGGAAAGAAAATAAGTATTTTGGATATTCTAAATTATCTCTAACTAATAATATGTATTCTCAATTATGGGTAAGATACAAATTATCTATATATATAACCTACCAAGTAACAAATACTCAGTATTCTAGTTATCGGTGAGATACAAACTACCTGTATATATAACCTATCTATCGTGAAAGTTATTCTATCTAAGATAAGAACAAAAAGTAGTTATAAAAAATAAAACTAATTAAATATCACATAAAACTAAGAAGTCGTTTACTTTTATATATTAGAATGGGTGAGTTATTTTACACCCCATAATAAATTGTTTACTTTAATTAGTGAGGGACCTTAGTTTAAAATCAAGCACTAGAGATTTGGTAGAATAAGTATGAGATATTAACTACGTGAAATTGACGTTGTTAATTAACCCATTTCTTGTTAGCTTTGCAAAAAGACATTATTGACCAAACTTATAAAAAGGTAAATTTGAATTAGGAATTAGGAAAGGGAGAAAATTGAGATTTTACTAGTAGTCTAATGAAAACAGTCAAATATTGTAAACAAGTGCTATAAAATTAGTTTGTCAATAAACCACAAACAATTAATGTAAACAAGTCTTCTTTTGTCTTTTGGGCAATTTACTCAATTTTAATATTTTACTAACCACAACATGTTGGATTACTATCAACTAAAGTAAACGACTTCTAAATATTAAATATTAGTTACCTATTTTAATATTCTAATATAATTTCACGTATAGATAGTTCATCAATGGGGCCTCGGAAAACATGGCAAAAAAGTCAATTTCTAAATTTACAACATTTCAAAAATAATTTGGCTCTATACCTCAGTTTTCAACTTTTTTAGTCATTTTGTCGTGTTGGACTCTTTTCATTTGGGAAGTTCAAGAATTAAAAAATTCATATCGCCTTATCCATATCCAATCATGTTCATATCATTATATTCATATCCCTATCTACACAATATTAGAAACACAACAGCAAAATTTAGGAAGGAATTAATTACGAAAACGCCCAAGAATGGTTTCCAAGAAAAGCTGAATCGTATAGAGATAAGAATCTAGTCCGAAATGTCATTTTCCTTGGCTGTTTCCATTGTCACCACAGAATAATACCTCCAAATGTGCATGAATTCAAATAGTTCCAGTTGTTAAATCTTGTGGAGGGCAACCAATGTTGTTATGGACAATCTCTCAAGATTGTACTTAACTCTACCAATCATTCATTTTCAGCTAAAAGCAAGAGCTTATTGAGTTCATCTTTCCCTCTGCAATGGTAATACCACTCCATTGAAGCTATAACTCTTTTTGTGTGAAAATACTACAACTCATTAATGCATGTATTCTTTGAAAAGTGCAGGTTTTGGTTGACAACCATGCTGAGCAAGATGGTGGGATTCTGGTTGATTTTCGCGGCCGGCCGGTCGATAAGGCACGAACCGGGGGGTGGCTAGCGGCGGGGCTTATCTTGGGAACAGAGCTATCCGAGAGGATCTGCGTGATGGGGATATCGATGAACTTGGTGACGTATTTGGTCGGAGATTTGCATCTTTCGTCGGCGAAATCCGCGACGATTGTCACGAACTTCATGGGAACTCTCAACCTTCTTGGCCTCCTGGGAGGATTTGTGGCTGATGCTAAACTAGGAAGATATGTGACTGTTGCAATCTCTGCCTCTATAACAGCTTTGGTAAGTTGTGTCAAAACTCATGGGGCCTAAATGTAATTTACAAAAGTGTTACTGTTGTAGTAGTAGTAATAGCAGTTTGTCTGTTTAGATTGACTGATGTTTGTGATCGAAATCAGGGAGTAACACTTTTGACTCTGGCCACCACCATACCGAGCATGAGGCCGCCTCCGTGCTCGAATGCAAGAAGGCAGGATTGCATCGAGGCAAGCGGCCACCAGCTGATACTGCTCTACACCGCGCTTTACACGATTGCGTTAGGTGGCGGAGGCATAAAGTCGAACGTGTCGGGATACGGCTCCGACCAGTTCGACATCTCGAATCCTAAGGAGGAGAAGGCGATGATATATTTTTTCAACAGATTCTACTTCTGCATCAGCTTAGGGTCCCTATTCGCCGTGACGGTCTTGGTGTACATACAGGACAATGTGGGGAGAGGATGGGGCTATGGGATATCGGCCGGTACTATGATCATTGCAGTCATGATATTGGTGTGTGGGACCGCATTGTATCGGTTTAGGAGGCCTCAGGGAAGTCCGTTGACGGTAATATGGAGAGTCTTGGTGTTGGCGTGGAAGAAGAGAAGCCTTTCATATCCTCCTCAAAACACAATGTTGAATGAGTACTACAATGCAACCGTTCCTCATTCGGAGAAACTTAGGTAAAACGAGCCGTACTCGTGATTTTGATCTTGTGCATTTTGTGTGGTATACACTCTATTGAACTAAGTATTAGTGTATTACAAAAACGAGCAATAGGCATTTCAAAATTTCAGATAATAAGGATAACTAGCTACTCTGACATACTGTGATGTTTGATATAATTACAAAAGCTTCCTCAAAGGTTTTGAGAAATTACACAAACTTCCCAATTAATTACATGTGTATCGATGGATTTTCGTGACACGATACCTATTTATTATGAATACCCTATATTGTTGCTGACATTTATTGATCAATATCTAGTTTTAATTTTAAGTTCATAAGTATACTAGCGTACTTTATTCCAATTCCTAGGCATGTCAAGGGTGGTTTTTTTAAATTTTCAAGCCTTAGGCAAGTTCATGTATATGGTAAAACTAGTGTAATTATACCTTGTAAATAATTGTTTTATATGTCGAGTCTTCTTTAGTAGTTGATGCATTTTTATGTGTGGAAACTTATTGATCAGCTCCCTATATATAGGTGTCTGGACAAGGCAGCAATCCTCGAATCCGACACCACAACAAATGGAGCAGGAAAAAATAACAAACGAACCATCTCAACTGTCACACAAGTGGAGGAAGTCAAAATGGTCATGATGCTCCTCCCAATATGGTCAACATGCATCCTCTTTTGGACAGTATACTCTCAGATGAACACATTCACCATAGAGCAAGCCACCTTCATGAACCGAAAAGTCGGGAACTTTGAGATCCCCGCGGGTTCCTTCTCATTCTTCCTCTTCATCACCATCCTCCTCTTCACGTCCCTGAATGAGAGGGTCTTCGTCCCCATTGCTAGAAAGATCACAGGCATGCCTCAGGGGATCACTTGCCTTCAGAGAGTCGGGATAGGGCTAGTTTTCTCCGTCATCGGGATGGTGGCTTCTGCATTGGTGGAAATGATGAGGAGGGACAGTTTCGAAGAGAAAAAAGTAAGGATCACGGCATTCTGGCTCGTGCCTCAATTCTTCCTAGTGGGGGCAGGGGAGGCCTTTGCCTATGTCGGGCAACTAGAGTTTTTCATAAGGGAGGCCCCCGAGAGGATGAAGTCTATGAGCACGGGGCTGTTTCTAAGCACGCTCTCGATGGGGTACTTCGTGAGTAGTTTGCTGGTCTCGTTGGTGGATAAGGCAACCGACGGGAGGTGGCTGAGGAGCAACTTGAACAAGGGAAAATTGGACAATTTCTACTGGATGCTTGCAGTTCTTGGAGTGTTGAACTTCTTGGTGTTTCTTGGGTTCGCCATGAGGCATCAGTATAAGGTGCAGAACTATGTTGCTGATCATGGTGGTGGCGATGAAGAGCTCAAAAAACAGAACCACGAGGATAAGAATATTGATGAAGATATGATGACAGTTGCTCGAATTGAAGAACCTTAAATAATTAGGGAGTTTAATGATTTGTTTGGTTTTTGTTATTCTTTGGTTTTTATACTTGTTTTAGTTGGGTGATTTTGTAGTTGAAGTTTACTTTGTGCAACATCACTAGTCCAAGGGAACCTATAAGCTTCCCTTAATAAATTTATACACCATGTAAAAGCTATTGTGATTATAATGAAAATTGTTTTCAAGTATCTTAAAGATATAAAAACACATGTGTAGCCATATTGCATGGAAGTACATACGAAATACAAACACAACATGATAATTTTTTTAAAAAGTTTATCACGTGAGGAATATTGAGCCGACATGATATAAAAAAACATAATCCGACATAACATAAAAAAATTTAATATTTTTGAAAGTATTCGTGCGTTGAAGAAAGAACCTTCGAACTGAATACGGAACAAATCCCTTAAAAATAAATAGATCAACTCTGGTCCCAAATTTCAAAACATTTTGCGGAGGGAAAACAAATTCAAACACTTGACTCGTCTCTCTCTCTCCTTTGCTTATCAAAATCTGGAGATTTCAAACTCCGATAACAACCGAAAATGGCTGAAAACCTAAGCCCGAACTTGAAGCAGAGGGGCCCATTCTCCCCGACGAAGAGCCCGTTTTTCATCGGCTCCAACGATGACAAACTCGAACGTGCTCAGGCACGCGCAGCACGCGCCGCCGCCATCAGACGGAAGCCTGCCTTCTCTACCACCTCCCTCCCCTCGGCAGACGACCCATGTCTTGGAAAAGACCAGATCCTTGAGTTGTATCAGAACTGCATCAAACTCGCCAGCGAAAATGTGCGATTTTTTGTTCATTTGTTGTATTTTCCCCCCCTTTCTGGAGTGTCTTTTCATTTGTGTGTTTCGGGCTTGCAGAAAATTAATCAGAAGAACACATGGGACCTGAATTTGATAGATCACCTCTACGAGATTATTAAGGTCGAAGAGGAGAATGATGCCGAGACCAATTTTCAGAAGGTAATTCGCGGAATTTCTTTTGCTTACCCTAAAATTAGCATATGAAAAGTTAATTGGAAAAGGTATAAGCTTACTCTTTTACCCAGAGATAACTCTGCTTCATTAAAACGCCCTATCTGCTAAATCAAGGACATGATTTTGGGACAAAGTTTTGTATAAATGATAGTAAGCTTAGTTCTGAAGTTGATTTTGGGTTTCTTGCTATTGCACTCATGCTTTGCGTATGATGAAAATATTGCTCACTTCTAATTTTGAGTATGTGAGTTATATGACAACCTAGCCTAAACTTCTCGTAAGTCGACTGTAGGCAAGTTGCACTCTCGAAGCTGGGGTTAAGATATATTCCATGAGGGTGGACTCTGTACATTCTGAGGCATATAAAGTCCTCGGAGGAATTAACCGGGTTGGCCTAGAAGATGGACAAGGTGAGGTTTGATATAGCTTCACTGCTATTATTTTACTTGCGTATGTTTGAAAATGTGGTATCTAATCATCATAAGAACTTGAATGTTCTGAGGAGAATTTAGGTCCTGCCGTCCTGGTCATTCCATTTCAAAACGATTGAGCTAGCTTAGTGTGAATTTAGCTTTATGCTGTAATATCTAACACATGCCATTGTATGTGCTAGATAATGCTGTTGAGGATGGCAATATCAATACTGAACAGGGGGAAAGCGATGGAAAGAAAGAGAGAAAGGTTGAGTCCCTTTTCCTTATTTTAGGTTAAGTACTTGATATATCTTGTGTATCGAATTATGTATATTTTTTAAAAGCGTGGTAGTGGATTTCTGCAGTTCTCACCTTTGTCAACATTGGAGTCGTCTTTTTCTGCAATAAACGTGAAGAAGTTCGACGGTGAGTTGAAAAATGTAGGTTTTGAAAAATATTGATTAATTTGTGGTTTTGCAAAATCTAATGTTAACTCTTGTTACACTTTAGCTGCCTTTGTGGTAGACCCTCTATACCACCAGACATCTGCACAGTTTGATGAAGGTGGTGCAAAGGGTCTTTTACTGAACAATCTAGGAGTTTATGGTAACTGCCGGGTTCTTTTTGATTCATTGGAAATACCTGGAAAGTGTTCGGCTCCGGTGTCTCAAACTGTGGGTTCAGAGACAATTGACTTATCATTTGCTAGTGGTATGCATGTTTGTTTCTGACTGTGAAAGGAATTTACCTTATGTTCTTTAGAGAAAGTTTCTGCATGTTTGGACATAATGCTTTTTAAACTGTTTATTTTGCTCAGATTGCATTGAACGTATGATGTCGGATATGCTTAACAAGTCTGAAATATCTCCCAGCTTAAGGGTTATAGTAAATCAATTTGATAAAGATGACAGAAGATCATCCGAGTCATATTCTTCTTGTCTAAGTTCTAATGAACAAGTTAATGAGGGTAACAATGACGCAAATGGTGACACATTTGGGAATTATGAAACTTGGGACATGGATCATGATGACCAAGCAAGTGTGGTGGATGAGGGAGCTTATGAACAAGATACAATTTTCCCAGATCAGCAAGATGTTTTGGTAGAGCTTTTCATTTTGTTTTTACCAGATTGTTATCATTTTCGTTATATTTTTTCCAGAAATGAAAATTTATTCCTCATTTGTTGTACTTTTTGCAGGCTGATGAGCAATTAAATGCTCAATATCCTGATGAGGAGGATAGATTTGAAGATGTTGATAGCTATTTGTTCTTAAGTTTGGGTTTTCCAACAAAGCAAAATGCATGGGCAGGTCCCAATCACTGGAAATATCGAAAAGTTAAAGGTCAAGTTTGTTCCTTTCCATTTTATCCTCTTATTTTTCTCCCTTTTTTGTATGTAAGCATTTGCACTGAAGGAAGAATTCTTTTACAGACCCTGAGGCTCCAGCTGAGGAAAATGGATCACCAAAGCCCAAGAAAACGAGAAACAAGAAAGCAGAAACAGACATTGAGTTTTCAAATGCTCTGGAAACTGATCTTTCACATATCTTTGCTCCTCCAAAGAACCCCAAGTCTTTATTACTGCCAGCAAATAGACAACCTTGCAATACAAAGCTTCCGGAAGATTGCCACTACCAACCTGAGGATCTTGTGAAGCTATTTTTGTTGCCTCATGTTTTGGTAAAACACAAAAACTTTGGTACTACTACTAATTACTTGCGTATTTTCTCATCGCTTGTTTATTTTATGCAGTGTGTTGGAAAGAGTGGAAGGAAGAGAACTGGTAAGGGTAATTATTAAAAAATCACACATAAATTCTCATGCAATATCAACCTGAAAATACAAGATCTGCAATTTTATAATTCTACTCGTACTGATTTATCTTAAAATCTGTTTCGTTCCCTCTACTTGTCCTATAAACTAATGATCTTGGTACAACTTATAATGGATGTGAAAGTAAGTATGCACCTCAGCATGATTTATTATTGAAGTTCAGGTTTAGCAATTAATTCTTATTTGCATGTTTGAATAATGAGATGCTAATCATGTGTTTAGGGGAAGAAACTCAACAAACTGATGGATATGGAGCAACTACATCTTGGGATGATGAAGATGGTTTTGGTGGTGATTTTGATGATGGAAATGCTTATAGTGATATCGAGGCCTCGATTAATCTCGTTTCTCAACCTCGTCAGGTTTTTTTTACCATCATGTTTAACTGTTTTACCTAATAGCCCGATAATAAATTCAAACTTGATGTTTGAATTAGCTTCAAAAACTTCAAACTTTTCGTCTACAATGCTTTCTAAACCTTTGCTTGTGTAACAGGTAAATAAAATCGAGGTTCAGTACGACAGGACATCGAAACAAGTTGATGTTCATGCACTAAAGGAAACACTCTGGGACCACATACTACGGTTGGATCAAACTTCAGTTGAGGTAATTTTTTGTGCTTAAGCTTACATTTTTTCAGAGTCCATTGGTTTTTACCCTACCATACATTACAAAGGAACTTTTCCAGGTTGAAGCACCTCAAAAAACCATATCTTTCAAGCAAGCTTTAGCAAGTTTCCCGGATGAGTGCAGAGCAGCAGCATCTCTAAGTGAAATCTCACCTCATCTGTGCTTCATATGCTTATTGCATTTGGCAAACGAGCATGGATTGAGGATTCTCGGAAACACCAGTCTAGATGATCTCACCATACACCTTAAAGAAACCTCAATATAACATGATTTCATGGTGTGTATGTGTAGATTACCGTATTTCAGCCTATTGATAGTCTTGATATTATATTAATATCAGTCGAAAAATGTAAAAGGCGGAAAATAGTATGAAAAGAACAGAGTGTTCTTTTTTCGTACAATTTCAATGTAATTGTGATTTGTGACCACTCAAATATGAAGAGTTTCCTTTCGATGTAATTGTGTGCTACAAAGAGCTGAGAATACTATGTTTCCTTTATGCTGCCATTCTTGGTGTATTCTAATCAGGTAAGAGAATAAATTACAAGAGATACAAAATACTTCACCGACCGAATGGAATTTGAATCCATGATCTATTTGTTTACAGGTGCAGATAATTATAACTAAGCTTCGATTCAGAAGCTTTCTCAGTTCAATTTGTGTAATCATTTCATTCACGAGGGGTAGTTTTTGTAATATTTTTAAACTTATAGGTGCCAACTGTAATATAGGAAAATTTGTGGTGTACGTAATGTGATGGCCCTATACAAATATACATAATGGCAATTGGCAAAAGGTCCCCCTCTTGAAAATAACCCCAACTATGGTCACTAATGCAACTCAGCAAATAAGGCGTGCATGTGAAACACACTTCCATTTCCGTAGTTTTTTTTTCATATGTGTCCATAATACAAATATGGAATGACGATGGGTTGGGCTATCCTACATTCATGTAGGTCCACGCACGTCCATAGTAGAAATGTAAGGAATATCGCAAAATCGGGACACTAATTACTCTGGTTGCATTTTTAGGCCATTTTCTTTTTCGGCGTAGATTTACTTTATAATTCCCAATAAAAAGTTTTTTGGGATGATTTATATTGGAAACAGCCTCGTGCTGATCAGGGACGGAGCCAGGATTTAATGTTATGGGGGGCGAAAATTCAAAATATAAATAATGGAGGCCAGAATTTTTAATTAGGAAGGACGAAAAACTAGAATATCACAAAACTAAAGGGTAAAAATATTAATATATTAAAATTATATATATAAAAATGAAGAAATTCCAAAATTTAGGGGGGCAGGGGCC